>PVKS010036204.1:0-19512 GCA_004027875.1 Aplodontia rufa | reverse complement strand
TTATTTTGAGACAGGGCCCTTTTTCAGTGAAGTTCTTATTTCATCCTCATGTTACCCTGAGGTTGGCACTTGACTACTACTGTACCTGTTTTACATATAATAAAGTGAGCCACAGAGAAGTTAATCAGCTTTCCCCATGACAACCATCTGGGACAAGGTTAGAGTCCTCTCATAAAGAACAATCTGATAATCCAATCAGAGAATTGATTAAGTGGATTCAATTGCCACTCCTTTATGCAGCTAACTCTGACTTCAGCTTTCAGTTACCAGAGGGCATTATTTGACTACTTTACCCCTTTTTTTTGTAGTGTTAGGGATTGAACCCAGGGTGTTTCACATGCTAACCAAGTGCTGTACCACTGAGCTACACCCTCTGTCCACATAGGACAATGTTTGAGATGGTTTTATTATTGTTAGTCACATATAATAAAACTGAGGGCTCATAAAATACAACCTACCTTTCCTATGTCTTTAGAAAACTTTAACAAATTATTAAAAGTGTTCTAGGGTTAATGATCCACTGTTTCAGTTGATGTAGCACTTCTCAACCAATCAATTATTAATTAGGAATTGAGATCCAACTGTGTAATGAACTTAGTTCAACACCTGGCCACCTCTCATGAAAGCTAAAATCTAGAGAGTTTAAATTACAAGTTACACAGCTTTTTAGGAGGGGAAGATAGAGCATTAACCAGGCTTCTCTGATTCCAGAGCTCCTGCTCCAGGGAGAGGTGTAGGATGTCCTATTAGACTGGTTTTTTTGGTTTTTGGTTTTTGCTTTTTGTATTGGGAATTGAACCCAGAGGTGCTTAACCACGGAGCCACGTCCCCAGTCTTTTTTTTTTTTTTTTTTTTTAAGCAAGAGAGAGGGAGAGAGGGAAAGAGAGAGAAAGAGAGAATCAACTTTATTTAGTTTTTCATCTGGCCTTTGTTTCTCCAATGCTTAGCTGCGTATGTGGTGCTGGGGTTTGAACCCACATCCTCGCCCATGCCAGGCAAGTGCCATAACCGCTGAGCCACTGCTTCAGCCCCCCAAAGTGGAATTATATCAGAATGTGTATTGAACCCCTAAAAATCACAAACGGGCAGAAAATCCTTTGGAAAGACTTGAAATGGGCACTTCACAAAAGAGAATGTCCAAATGGCTAATAAGTGTATGAAAGGGTCTCAATTTCATTAGTTTCCAGGGAAATGCAATTTAAAAACCACAACGACACAACACTGTCCCCACCAGAATGACTAAAATTGAAAAGAATCACAATGCTGATGTTGCCCAAAAAGTAGAGAAACTGAAACCCTCATGTGTTGCTGGTAGAATATAAATTAGTCTATCACTTTGGAAATTTTTTTGGCAGTTTCTATTGAAGCAGAACAGCTACTGGGCTCAGTGGCACACGACTATAATCCCAGTTATTGAGGAAGCTGAGGCAGGAGGATCACAAGTGTGAGGCAAGCCTGGGCAACTTAGCAAGACCCTAACTCAAAATAGAACATAAGAAGGGTTGGGGATGTAGTTCCGTGCTAGAGTGCTCCTGGGTTCAATCCCGAGCACTGCAAATAAATAAATAAATAATAAATAAAAGCTAAACTCTTATATATGTATCCTGTGACCAAATAATTTGCACATCTGTACAAGAACATTCATAGAAACATTATTAATAATTGTCAAAGTCTGGAAATAATCCAAATATTCCATTAATAATAGAATATAAGTACAGTTTGAGTGTTCTTAATCTAACATGCTTTAGACCAGAAGTGCTTCAGATTTTTAATTTTTCCATATTTTGGAATTTTTCATGTACAGGAGATACCCTGGGGATGAGATCCAAGTCTAAATATGAAATACATTTATATTTCATGTACACCTTATGCATATAGCCTGAGGGCGATTTTATGCATCAATTTTAGTGTATCTGCACTTTGACTATGACCTATCACACGAGGCCAGGTGTGGAACTTTCCATTTGTGGCCTTATGTCAGTGCTCAAAAACTTTCAGATTTCAGAGTATTTCGACTTCAAAAAAAAAGATTTTTTTTCTCAAAGATAGAGGGACAGTGAGAGAGAGAAAGAGAATCTATTTTATTATTTAGTTTCTCATGTGACCTTCGTTGCTTTGACACTTCGTTGTGTGTGTGGTGCTGGGGTTCGAACCCGAGTCATCGTGTATACCACACAAGTGCCGTAACCGATGAGCCACCACTCCAGCCCCAGACTTCCAATTTTCTATTAGGGATGTGAAATCTGTAGCAGAAATAAATTGTGTCAATTTCATAAAAATGGCTTTATTTGGGGGGGTTGTTTGGGATTGAATCCACAGCCTCAAACACGCTAGGGCATGTGCTCTTCCACTGAACTACACCCCCAGCTCTTCAAGCCTTTATATAAGGGCGCTAATCCCACTGATGAGTGCTCTACCCTTATGACTTAATCACCTCTTAATACTATCACACTGGTGACTAAGTTTCAATATATGAATTTGGTTCTTTTTGGTACCAAGAATTGAGCCTAGGAGTGCTAAACTATTGAGTCACATCCCCAGCCCTTTTCATATCTTATTTTGACACAGGATCTTGCTAAGTTGTTGAGGGTGGTTTTGAACTTGCAATCCTCCTACCTCAGCTCCCGGAGTCCCTGGTGTTATGAGCTTGTGCCACCATGCCCAGCTCCCAACCCTTTTTATTTATTTTTTTGAGACAGGGTCTCACTAAGTTGTTTAGGGCCTTGCTTCTTTGCCCAGCTTCCCAGGTCTCTGGGATTATAGGGGTGTGCCATTGGGTCCAATTTAGGAAATCATATTTTATATTACATAGAACATTTGGGTTATTCAATCCAGTTACCCCTTCAACTGAATATTTTTTATATTTATTATGAACTTTGCCCTCAGTTCTGTGTATGCCAACAATCATGTAGTTAAAGCATTATGATGGGAAGCACGTCTGCCTGCTTCCAAAGGGATAATGTGATACAGCCTTCATCAGCAGAGCTGCAGTGATGGCATTACAATTTGCTTTTTTTTCTTTTTTTTTCCTGAGAAAGGGACAGAAAGAGAGAGTCAATTTTTTTTTTAATTTAGTTTTTCATATGACTTTCGTTGCTCCAAGACTTTGTTGTGTATATGGTGCTGGGATTCGAACTCACGTACTCATGTGTGCCAGGCAAGCTCCATAACTGCTGAGCCACCACTTCAGTCGCATTATTTCCTTTTTAATTTCAACTAACCATTCCATTGCCTCATCAAGGACAATGACTTCGTTCGCTGATGTTTTGAATAGCTGCCATTTTTGGTCCTTTGAGGCAAGTAACCAAAGTGGGTTTGCCATCTCTTAGCGGGTCATGGCCTGCTCCATGTCCCATTTATTTGCAAACATCACTTAAAGGGTTTTTTCTCAGCTTTTCATCCTCCCAAATGACAAGTGCCTTTGATTTGGAAATGCCAATTTGGTCTCTGTCACAACTGTCTACTACATAAACAACCGTATCTGTGTTTGAATAATAATCTTCAGTATGACCTGACACTTGTCTGTCCTCCTAAAACCCAAATTTGGAATTTAAGGTTTTTGTATGTCACACAGTTTCTGTGTTAAATTGATAGTTACCATGAGCCCTCTGTCCACCCTCACTGATCAACTTGGTAGCTACTCTATTCCAGCCTAAGAGCTGCCACCTCCTTTGGTTTGGCCTCTTCGGCAATCTCCTCAGAGAGCTTGGTAAGTCAGCAACTTGTACATTGGATTCCATCCCCAGTTCTATTTTTTATTTTGAGACAGCATCTCACTGAGTTGCTGAGGCTGGCCTTGAACTTTCAATCCTCCTGCCTCTGTCTCCTGAGAGGCTGGGATTACAGGTGTGAGACGCAGCACCCAGAAAGATTTAATATTTAATTGCTGTGCTCTCTTCAGCAGCACAAATACTAAAAGACAGATACTAAAATACAGATACAAATACAGAGAAGACTAGCATGGCCCTTGTGCAAGGATGACAAGCAAATTTGTGAAGCGTTCCATATTTAAAAAAAATATTAATTACTACTGCTTTATTAAAACCTCAGATAGATTTTAAAACAACTGGGAGGGGTTGGGGATTTAGCTGGACCCTAACCCTGAAAAAAAAAAAAAGAAAGAAAGAAAGAAAGAAAGCAACCGGTAGTGCCCGGTGGTGAGCAGTGAAATCACTGCTAACATAGTTTGATGATTCTGCTATGATTTGTGTTAAAGCATCAGTTTTCCCACCTTGACTTGTGCATCATCTGTGCAAATGTTCACACAATGAAAAAGTGGAGCGATGTCTTGGTATTATGAAAATAGTTTTTCTCATAATAAAACCAAGGATTTTGGGACCGTCCATTGAGAACAGTTGCTCTGGATTGCAGGATCTCGTCTTAGTCTCCACCTAATTTCTTATTTTGCTGTTTTTCATCCTCCTGGATCCCTAGAACAGTCCTGTGGTCCCCGCCGATTCCCGGGGTGGGAAGTGGCTTCCTCCAGCCAGCAGTTGCAGGCAGCTGTGGGCGTGGCCAGTCTCTGGCAGCAGCAACTGTTTTTTTTTTTTTTTTGATGTTGTGTTTGTTGGTTTGTTGGTGGCCACAACTGCCAACTGTCTGGTGGTAGGGCCCCTCACCCTCCTTTCCCCTACCTCACTTCCTCTTTCCCTCCCCCAAACACTTTAACTCTTTACTTTCCCCAAGAATGGACAAAATGCTAAGGTAAAACCTTGATTTAAAGGAAGCTACCAGCTGGGCTCCGTGGCATTCAGGAGTCTGGGTCAGGAGGATCTGAAGTTTGAGGCCAGCCTCAGCAATTTAAGGAGACTCTCAGCTTCTTAGCGAGACCCTGTCTCAAAATAAATAAATAAATAAATAGATTGATAGGACTGGGGATGTGGTTAAGTGGTAAAGCACCCCTGGGTTCAATCCTCAGTACCAAATAAATAAATGAAATGAACTGCCAGAGTGAACTGGGCTGGGGCACTCTGTACAGTACCAAAGTTACTGTGTCCTCTTTTTTTTTTTTTTTTGTACCTGGGATTGAACCCAGGGGCGCTTAACCACTGAGCCCACCCCCAGCCTGTAAGAGTCTTCCATATTCCCCATCTCCTTCATGTGTACTCTTGTTTATGTGCCTTCAATTTCTCAGTCATATGTATGTATATACATGTACATATGTGTACACACATGGGATAGAACTTATATGTATGTATGCATGTGTGTATGTATACGTTTGTAGAGAAAGGATATTTCTCTGCAATTTTTTCTTTCTCCACCTCTTCTTCTTCTTCCTCTTTTTATTTCTCATTTTTCTTCCTTTTGGTGCTACAGCTTGAGCTAGGGCTTGACAAATACTAAGCAGGTCTTCTACCAGTGAGCAACGCCCCCAAACCCCTGCAATTTTCTACTTGGATTTAATGTATTCACAGAACATCTTTTTATTTTAGCAAATATAGACTTAACTCATTCCTAATACATCTGACAATGGACATTTAGGTCATTCTGAATTTTCCCCTGCAGTGAACATCCTTGTACATATATATCTATTTTCTTTCTTTCTTTCTTTCTTTCTTTCTTTCTTTCTTTCTTTCTTTCTCTCTTTCTTTCTTTCTTTCTTTCTTTCTTTTTTCAGGGCTGAGGACCAAACTCGGGGCCTTGCACATGCTAGGCAAGCTCTCTGCTACTGAGCTAAATCCCCAACCCCTATATATCTATTTTCAACACGGTGAGTATTTCTATGGTGTTCGTCTCTCACGGTGACATTGCTGGGTCCAAGGGTATGTGCATTTCATAATGGGACGGATACTAGGAAATTGCCCTCCAAAGAGATTGTATTCACTAACACTCCCAGCAACCATTTCCACTACATTTTTGTGGTACTGGGGATTGATCCCAGGGGCCTTCTACCATTGAGCTATATGCTCACCCTTTTATTTATTTATTTATTTATTTTTATTTTTATTTTCTGGTATCAGGAATTGAACCCAGCTTATCTACTGAACCACATCTCCAGCTTGCTTATTTATTTATTTATTTATTGTACCAGGGATTGAACCCAGGGGCGCTTAGCCATCAAGCCACATCCCCAGTCCTTTTTATATTTTATTTTGAGACAGGGGCTCACTAACATCCTGAGGATGGCTTTGAACTTGCCACCTCCTGCTTCAGCCTCCCATGTTGCTGGGATTATAGGTGCACACCTTCAAACTTGGCCTGTTTTGGCTTTTGGGGGAGAGGAAATAGCAGAAGAGAAGGGTGACAAAGGAGGTGGAGGCCATGAATGGCTTAAGCTGTCCAGGTTTATCGTTCTAGTCAGGAGGAAGTTAGTGCAGGCATTTGAACTGTGCAGTGACTGCTCCAGGCTTCTGCAGGAAGGTGCTGGAAGCAGGGCTAGGGCAGACTGGATGGGGGAGAAGACAGGCTGCTGGCAGGGAAATGTGTACAGATGACCATAAATAGCTCTGCTATCAACACCTCCCCCACAACCCTTTTCTCCCTCCTCCTATTTTCCAATTTCTAATAATGGCTTTGCCATTCTTCCAACCCTTGGGATGGAAGCCTGAGTCACCCTGACTCCTCCCCCTGCCATGCCTCTGCTTCCTGGCAGCTGCAGGGAAAAAGCCCCAGCTTTTCCCTGTTTAAAGGTCCTGCCAGTGTTCTTTATCAGGTCTGTGCCTAGTTAAGGGACTCTGATCTCCCTTCCGCAGCTTGATTCCTATCTCCCAACATCTCCTGACTACTGTTGCCAGTTGCTACCCTCTGCTTACAAACATACCCCATAAAACTTATGCTCCATTCAGGCTGGATGAAGTTCGGGTTGCTCACCTCTCCCAGCCTGCCCATCCAGTCTCTTTCCAGATATCCCTTATTTTTATTTTTATTTTTTTAAGAGGGGGCGGGGGAGAGAGAGGTGGGGGGAGAGAATCAATCTTCTTTAGTTTTTCATCTTTTTTTTTTAATGAGATAAGGAGGACATTTTCATTATTGTTGTTATTAAAGTAGTCTGTGTTCATCATAAATACCTTAGCACATTTTTTTTTAAGAGAGAAAGAGGGACAGTGAGAAAGAGAAAGAGAGAATCAATTTTATTTGGTTTTTCATGTGGCTTTTATTGCTGCAACACTTCATCATGTACTTGGTGCTGGGGTTTGAACTCACGACGTTGTGCATGCCAGGCAAGCACTGTAACCGCTGAGCCACCGCTCCAGCCCCCATCTTTTTTTATTGCTGTTGTTGTTGCCCAGACACTTCATTATGTACATGGTGCTGTGGTTCAAAACTGGGTCCTCGTGCATGCCAGGCAAGCACTGTAATCGCTGAGCCATGGCTCCAGCCCCCCAGATATCCTTGATGAGCCAGCTTAATGAATGCCTCCCTGGCCCCACCATACATTTTCCAAGGTTTCCCCCAGTAGAACTTATGTTCTCTTTGCAGATACCTCACAATTCATCTGAACCCTCCTTGCTGACACTTTCTTCTCATCCCTGGGTTTGTGATGATTGCATATATGTATGGCTGGCTCTGGACGGGTGGGGATGGAGTGATAGGTATTTTTGTGTTTCCATAAGGAACTTGTATGTAGCTTAGACTTAATAAGGAAGAGAGTTTGATTAAAAATGTAGAAAGGTGGGGCTGGAGTGGTGGCTCAGCGGTTAGGCGCTTGCCTGGCATGCGCTAGTACGCGAGTTCAAATCTCAGCACCACGTACACAACAAAGTCTTGGAGGAATGGAAGTCACATGAAATACTAAATAAAAATTGCTTCTCTCTTTCTCTCTCTCACTGTCCACTCTTAAAAAAATATATATATATATGTATATAGAAAGGTGGGGCTGGAGCAGTGGCTCAGCAGTTTTGGTGCTTGCAGGGACACGGGTTCATATACAACCAAGCGTCTGAGCAACAAAAGCCAACATTAAAAACTAAATAAAATGATTCTCTCTTTATCTCTCTCTTCCTCTCACTGTCCCTTTTTCTTAAAAAAAAAAAAATGTAAAAAGGAAGAAAGTTTCCAAGCCACTGAACTCAAACTGCAGGATCTAAGTCCCTTTCCTTTGAACACCATCCTTCTCTTTAGCAATGTTCGGGGTCAGTAGTTACCAAACAAACACAATAAATAAGGTTCTGGTCATTCCCTTTTTATCCTCGAAAGTAATACACTCTTAAGGATAAAGAGGGAGGAGACAGGAACATGAGTTTGAACTGGAGTTCTGCTACATCACAAGCTGTGTGACTTAAAGGAAGTGTTCTAACCTTTCTGAGTCAAGGGAGCTGACACTACATGCTTTACCAAACAGGCACTGTTATAGGGAAAGCTAGCATAGAGCTGGAGACAGTGATGGGCAGTTTAAAAGACTTTCTTGGTCTGGGGGTGCAGATCAGTGGAAGAGTGCCTACTTAGCACCAATAGTTAAATAAATAAAAGATAATCTCAACTGTCCAAACTTACTGCTGTGTTTGTGAAGGACACAAGGGCTCCCATTCTGATATCTCACCAGGTAAATGCTACACTCAGGAATGCACTGTGGCTTGTCAGGCCTCGAGAATCTAGCCCATGACATGGAGGAACAGGGTGGGCAGCAATTTCTTTATCATCCTTTCAGCTGCATCAGTACTGGTTATTGACTGAATTTGACTGTTTGGACCAGAAGGCTCCTCAGGGATCCATTCTCCAGCATTACAGATATGGTCACTGAGGTCCAGGTGCCTGATAATATGTTTGGCAAGAAAGCCAAAGCCACAGACTGCCATGGTATCTTCTAGTCTTTTTTTTTTTTTTTCCTTTTTCTTTTTAAAGTCGTATCCCTAGCCTAGCCCTTTTTAATTTTGAGACAGGGTCTCACTAAGTTGCTGAGGCTGGCCTCAAGCTTGTGATCCTCCTGCCTCAGCATCCTGGGTTATTGCAATTACAAATGTGTGCTGCCAAGCTGGTGTGTACTAGCATTTTGAGCAAGAGAATTGGGAACAGAGTGAAAGGGACTATAGATCAATCTGCAACAGCCTGGCCCAAGACCAGGCCTTTGTCTGAGGTCTCAGACTTTGGGGGCCTCCTCTTGGGCCCAGTCTCCTGGACCCTAGAGCCAAAGAAGTAGCGCTGTCAGTCTGAGACTAGGTGAGGGAAGCTTTGAAGTCAAGAGTTCAAGGTCACACATTTCCTGGCCCAGCTCCATCTGGCAATGTTGGTGAGGCAGTTGGGGTAGCTCTGAACAGAGGGCAGAAAGGTTGCTCCTATTTGGAATGAACTGATGAGATTGGGTAAGGGGGCAGGTATTATATTTTTCTAAATAAAATCCAGTCCTTAACTGGTGTCTCATTTCAAGGAAACGGGTGAAAAGATAGACTTTGGTTCTGTTTGGCAGAATCCATCACTCCTGTCTTTTGCATGCATACAGGCTAAAACGGAACTCTTGAGATTGGGGGTGGAGCTCAGAGGTGGAGCTCTTGCCTAGCATGCCAGAGGCTTGAGTTCAATTCTGCCTTGGGCTGCAGAGCTAACCATCGGAATGAGATAAACAGCCGTAGTAGTAGCTGAGCGGTGTGCACCCCAAGCCTTTTACTACTAATTTCACCCCATCTCCTGGCAGTCTTGTGATTGTTACATCCTATTGGGCACAGGGGAAAACAGACTCTGGCTATGCTAAGGGACTTCGGGGACTCGCAGTCTGACCTAATTGAAGAGCAGAAAGGGGATTTCAACACTCGACCCCTGTCAGTCCACGCAACCAGTTGGATCTGAGAGCGAGCTGGTGCCTTGGTAGTGGATCAAGAATGCGGAACACGCACTTGGTTAATGCGCCTCAGGGTTCAGCCCTTCAAACACTCAGAGGTTAAGGTGATGTGTCGGCAACTGACACTCTGGTTTCTGTGGGGCATTCTGGGGCAGTCAGCCCCTCACCGGTCTGGGTTTGCGGCGCCCCTGATGCGCGGGTTCTGACGGGGCCGGGCAGGCTCCGGCAAGGCCCTAAGACGGGTCGAGCGGGCCCGGGCCCCGGCCCCGCCTCCTCCCGGCGAGGCCCAATGGGGCGGCGGGCCCTCGCAGTCCCGCCCCGGCTGTGTCCCGGCCGCCCGCGCCCGCCGGGCCCCGCCGCAGGCAGCCGTGTGTGGCGGCGCGCTCGGGTCTCACTGCCCGCTCAATCGCTCCCCTGCTCGGGATGGCCGGCTACCTGCGGGTTGTACGCTCGCTTTGCAGAGCCTCGGGCTCCGGGCCGGCCTGGGGACCGGCGGCCCTGACCACCCCCAGCCTGCAAGAGCAGCCACGGCGCCACTGTGAGTGCCGCACTGAGGGTCCGGGCGGGCGCGCGCTGGTGCCGCGACGTGGCGACTTCCCGGGCGGGGGCCAGGGAGCGCGACTTGCGACGCCGCGGCCCGGGATCTGGTACACAAAGGGCCGAGGGGGCGGCCTCGCTCCGCGCTACCCTTTCTGGAGCTTCCGGGCCGCACCAGGCGCTGCGGTGGGGACTTGATGGACGGTGGCAACTGGTGGCCCCGGAGATTGCTGATCCTGCGAGGGCTGGGCTTGGGGCTGCCTGCGCCCCCAGGTATTCCGGGACAGGGTCCTTGGGGAGTCCCGGATCCGAAGGATGTGCTGCCCGCCTGTGCCCCTGGAGGGAGACAAGGATCCAAGCGGGGTGATGGGGGACTGGAGCCACCGAGCGCTCCTCTGGCGATTGGGAGGGTCGCGGCGCGGCCCCTGCTCAGACAAAGGCGGAGGGGGGAGGTATCCACTTCCCCTTCCTTTTCAGCCAGGCGCGCTGTAATCCCTCCTTGCCATCAGGCCCACGTCAGCTATTTTTGGAGCCAGTACTCGACAGCTGGAGGACTGTCCTTTCAGTTTTCCCCTTTTGTTAGACTGCCCCCCCTTCCCGCTTCGCCTTGGTCGCTGCACTTGAGGCTGCATACTGGGGTTTCTCTTCGACTTGATTTGCCGTTTCTCGCCAGCCATCCCGCCCATGCCGTACTCGATTGTTGGCTCTGCCTGGTTAACCCGCCTCAGAGACCTGGCAGGGTGTGCAAAATGTCACTTTCTCCCGAATCGTTCCCACGGCGTCTGGGATACTTTTAGCTCCCTGCTTAGTATAGAGAAGTCGAAATAAGAAACAGCCTGAGTCTCCATTAACAATACCGCTGCCCAGCCGGGCATGTGGGCATCGGCCTGCCTTTCACTCCTGCTGTCCAGCTCGGCTGGAGTTTTCTTGGCTTTTTCTGATGCCTGCTGCCACAGAAGCCCCTAGCCCCACCTGCTCTGAAGGCATTTGGGGTGGGCCAGGAGAATGAGGAAGAGGGAGTGTTGCCCACTGCTTGTCCTGGCCAGAGTGGGTAATCTTTAACTGAGTGGGAGCAGCTGACCAGAGCTGGGGATAGGGTGGGGGGACGGACAGGGAGGAGGGGAACTTGGGCACCAGCTCCCCTCTCCCTGCCAAGGAGAAAGGGACATTTGTGCTTTTGTATTTCTGGAATCTGTCTCTAAGCAGTAAGCCCTGAAACCTTGAAGATTTCAAGTGTCCCAGGCCCCAAAGATTTACATATGGTACTACCTTCTGCATAATGATAGAAGTTAGATACATTTTCCAGTTCTCCCCCTTTGTTTCTGCTTTGCCAGTAAGAAAGAGAAAGCAAAACAGAAAACGACACTAACAGAAAATGAAGCCCCTTCCTGGGCCTGGATTTGGATACACTTTAAAAAAGCAATCAGTTGCAAATCCTTCCAGAAGTCTCCAGGTGGGGTAGTTATTAATGGGAAAAATGCTTGCAGTTTGACTTGGACATCAGACCACACAATTGACAGTTCTGCCAGCCTGTTACCTGGCAACACTGCTGGAGACAGAATACTTGGCATTCCCCTTGATGACAAAGAAAGAATTTTTTTTTTTTTTTTTTTTTTGGCAAAACCGTTCCTGTGTCTTTGTTGCCTTTGCAATTCCCACATGTGTCTCTTTCAAACTTAGCAGCCTCCAGCGACTGCTACTGGTGGTTCTGATAAGTTAGAGCTTGGGGAAGTGATGGCCACTCTGTGAACTGGTTCATGGTAAAATTACTTACCTAGCCTTCCTTTATTCCACTTCTAGCCAGAAACTTCTTAATATTTTCATCCTGTCCCCCTTTAGATGAGATTGGTGTCTTGTTTGCACTCTTAGATTCCAGGACAAATTATTTAATGACTGCAGACACACCAGTAGAGTTCTTACCTGTTCCTTTGCAGAGCCTTATTTCAACCACATGTGATGAGACCAGTATCAGTCACTGCTCCCCGCCACCCCACCCCACGGAATTCCCTTTCCCCAGAGCTGTTTTGGGTGCTTGTGTTTCAACCAGTAGGTATTAAGGGAAAATTTCTCTGAAAAGCCCGGCACCTGTGCTGCAGCTGTAGCTCAGTGGTAGAGCACTTGCCTTAGCATGCATGAAGCCCAGGATCAATCCCCAAATCCCCAGCACTGCAAAAACAAACAAGACCAAATCACACAACTTGAGAAAAGCCTGGGTCCTGCTCCCAAATTTCTACCTAAAGTTGAGTCCTCTTGGGCACATTCCATTCAGGGTAGAGGTGCTGGAAACTGCTCTCAGATTCCAGGAAGCCAGGTCTATGACCTGCCCTGGGGTTTACACTATGTAAACTCATGTTAAAAATGCCAGCAGACTGCAAATTTTTTTTTCCTGGTCTTTCTTTCTTTTTTTTTTTTTCCTGGTGCTGAGGATAGAACCTAGAGTCTTATACATGATAGGCAAGCACTCAACTAAGCTATACCTCCAGCCAGGATTGCAAATATTAGTACACTCTAGATTGTGAGTTTCATTGGGGCAGGGAGCCCAATGCCTGGCTGAGCCACCTGTGTACCTCTTGTATAGTCTGCTGGCATGAAATCCCTGGTCTCTGTAGCAATGTATCCCAGGAGAGTGAGAAAGGGCAAAGCAGCCCTGACCACAGATGGGGTTAACCTTGACTTGACATTCATTTATGCCTTTAACAAATATGGTGTTCCTTTTGTGTGCCAGATACCATGCAAGGAGCTGGTGTAAGAGTTGGGAATAAGACCAGAAAAGATTCCTGTCCTTATAGAGTTTTGGTTCTTTTTATTTATTTATTTTTTAAGGAGACGGGGAGAGAGGGAACCAGAGAGAAAGAGAGAATCAACTTTATTTTTTCATCTGGGTTTTTGTTTTCTGACACTAGTTGTGTATGTGGTGCTGGGGTTTGAATCCAGGTCCTTGTGCATGCCAGGCAAGTGCGGTAACCGTTGAGCTTCCGCTCCAGCCCCCGTAGCTTGAATTCTAATGTGGAAGGGGACAGATAAAAACCAAGATAGAAGTTGTGTAGTACACTATATGGTAATGAAAGTTGAGGAGAACAAATAAACAAGGAAGGTGTGTATGTGAAAGATTGGATAGGGCAGCCAGAAAAGACCTTAGAGGTTGAAATGCTGAGAGAGGGAGGAAGCAGGCCAGGGAAAGAGGACCTGCAGGAAAAAGGCCACAGTGGAGGAGTACTGTGGTGTGTGACAGGGGATGAGAGAGGTCTGTAGGGGGATTTATGGAGAACACTAGGTGGATTTATTTTGGGATACTGGGGATCAAACCAAGGGCCTTGCACATGCTAGGTAAGTGCTGTACTCCTGAGAGATATCCAGACCTTCTAGGCCATTTTTATGGACTTTTGCCTTTATTCTGAGCAAAAAAGGAGGCTTTGCAGGGTTTTGAGAGGAGTGCTTTGATCTGACTTAGGTCTTAACAGGAACACCCTGACTTCAGACACTACCAGAAAGGATCCTGGCTTGGTTGGACCTGGGTGGTGACAATGTTGGTGGTGAGAAAGTGGCTGGATTTATTTGAGCTTAGGATTTGTTGATGTTTTGGATGTGGGTGTGAATTCAGGAAGATACTGGAGTCTCTTCTGAGGAATTGGGGGCTTTGCCCCCATTCTGATGGTTTGCTGGGACATGCAGCCTCTTGCTGAGAGCTGCATGGTGGGAACCTGGAGAGGGTGTTTGTGCTTGGTGCCTGTGTATTTACATTTTTATGTAAATCACCTGATTTTTTTTTTAAAGAGAGGGACAGTGAGAGAGAGAAAGAGAGAATGAATTTTTTATTTAGTTTTCATTTGGCCCCCATTGCTCTGACACTTTGTTGTGTACGTGGTGCTGTGGTTTGAACCCCCATCCTTGCGCATGCCAGGCAAGCGCCAGAACCGTTGAGCCATCGCTCCAGCCCCACCTGATTTTTTTTTTTTTTGGAAGTTGGGAGCTAGTTAAATTCTTATTATTTTTGTTTATTTTGGCAAAAAATGTAAAATAATATTTACCATATTAACTGGGTTTTTTTTTTTGTGTACAGTTCAGTAGTGTAGCATCACCAGCCATCTCTAGAACTTTTTCATCTTGCAAAACTGAAACTTTATATCCATTAAATGGTAACTCTCTTTCTGCTTTCTGTTTCTGTGAATTTGACTCCTCTAGGTACCGTGTGTAAGTAGAGTCATACAGTATTTGTTTTTTGTGACTTATTTCGCTTATAACACCCCCAAGACTCATCCATATTGTAGTTTATAACTGTATTCCTTCATATTTTCATTTTTAATTTTTGGTTCTGGGGGTTGAACCCAGGGACACTTAAGCCACATCCCCAGTCCCCTTTTTTTTTTTTCCCACTTTGAGACAAGGTCTTGCTAAGTTGCTCAGGGTCTCACTAAATTTCAGGGGCTGACTTAGAATTTGTGATCCTCCTGCCTCAGTCTCCTGAGTTGCTGGGATTACAGGTGTGTGCCAATAAACCCAGCTGAATTAGTTTAGTTTTTATGAACTTCTATAAGTTAATTTGAGGACAGCTAATTAAATGTTTTTTAAATATTGAACCAAGCTGGTCTTGATGACACAACCTATAAACCCAACAGTGGTAAAGTGCCCCTGGGTTCAATCCCCAGTACCAAGAAAAAAATAATAATAAAGAAAAGGAAAAAGAAACCACCACCACCACAACAATAAAAAACTAAGCTAGTTCAAAAACAGACCAGCAGGGGCTGGAGAGGTGACTCAGTGGTTACGACACCCCTATGTGTGTGCTTCGCCTGCACAAGGATGTAGGTTCAAGCCCCAGCACCATGTACACAATGACATGTCTGAGCAATGAAAGACATGAAAAATTAAATAAAATTGATTCTCTAAGTCTTTCTCTCTCACTGTCCATCACTCAAAGCAAAAACAGATCAGCAGACTTTCTGCAGACCCAAGCTCTTTCCCACTCAAGCTTCAGACCAAAGTGAAGGAATTTTGTACCTTGGGTCCCAAATCTCTGTCACATCTTGGGAAGAGCAGTGGAGCCCAATGTGCAGACTTTTGTTCTCCAGGGAGTGAACTGTTTCTACTCTGTGTTTGCTTTCTGCTTCTCTGCATCTAATCCGTGAGGACTTCTAGAAGTTGCACTTGGGCCAGGGACCTGGGTTCTGTCTTGCCTCTGACACAAACCACACACATACCTGGGCCTCCCTTTTTCCTCGCTAAATGTTCTCTAAAATAAGCTTTAAAGAGAGAGGAAGAGAGAGAGAATCAATTTTATTATTTTTCCATCTGGCCTTTGTTTCTCCTACACTTGATTGTATATATGGTGTTGGGGTTTGAACCTGGGTGCTTGTGCATGCCAGGCAAGTGCTCTAACCGCTGAACCACCACTCCAGCCCCTATGGGTGTCATGAGTCAGGCTGAGGTATGTGTTGTATGACAATGATACGTTTGAGGTCTATTTGGCTTTGGCCACTTGTTTTAAATGTGCCTAGGTGGCCGTGCTTTTTGTGTGTGTGGTGCTGAGGATGGAACCCGGGGCCTTGACCGTGCTATAGGCAAGTGCTGTATCACTGAGCCACCCCCACTGCCTCCCAGTTCCCAGCTCAGTGTCTTCAAGTGAACACCTTTCTTCTTTCATTTGATTTGCTGTGTGTAATCTCAGTTGAGGTTGGAAGACACTCAACATCTGTAGACATCGTGCGTAACCTAACAGTAAGTGACTGCAAGCGAGGTTGAGGAGAGCTCCTTTGGGGATGAAGTCTTTTGTAGTTCTTGTCTTTCTCTGCGCTAGCTGCCGCTTTTCAGGTTGTGGGCAGTGGAATGTGCTGGTGCTCCTGTCACAGACTGGGTAGCATTCAACACTCTTGCCCCGGACAGCATGCACTAATTAAACAGGCCATTTTCTTTGGAATTCGCTTCCCACACTGCTGGTTTTTCTTGCAAGTCACACTTTGCTTGAAGAGCCTCCCTGGCCCTTACTTTCCCCTGCACCACTTTGCTTGAAGAGCCTCCCTGGCCCTTACTTTCCCCTGCACCACCTCCCTGTGCTCCCCATCAGCTGGTTGTTGTTTCTTTGATGCTTCTCTGGAAGGGCTGACCCACCTGACCCAACCTGGATCAGGGATTCTGAGTTCTGTTTGCAGGTGCCATGAGTCTGTCCTTCCCATTGAATAAGGTTCAAGTCCTGGTTCTACTGTTTCCAAGTTCTGTAACCTTGGGCAGTAAGCTGGTAACCTCTCTGAGCCTCAGTTTACCCACTTTTTTTTTTTTTAGGAGCTAGGGATTGAAAGGCTTTGCTCACACTAGAGAAGCACTATACCACAGAGTTACATCCCCAGTTCATTTCTCCACATTTAAAGTGGAGCTAACAATACCTCCCTTGGGGGTGTTTTTGGGGTTAAATGGAATCAGACACATTGCAGGTGTCACCTTGTCTAGCATCAAATCAGGGAGAAGTTGTCCTCTGTTCCAGTTACCCAGTTCTTCAAGGTGGCCAGATGGTCCCCTTGTCCAAGACAGTTCTTTTTAGTTTCTCCTGTAGTTCTGTGAGATAACTGTGTCCTTCCAGTGAAATCCTCTAAGTTATTCTGCCCCACTGGGAGTCATTCTCCGCTGACTTTGCCTTCAGATTCCAGAGGGAGGGGATCTGACTGGCCAGGCTGACCCTACTCCCTTGACCAGGGGTGGGATGGGCATTTCTCTGGCTAATCTTATCTGTCATGTTTAGTGGGGGACCCAGATTTCCCAAATAGGGAGCTTCTTCTGCAGAAGGGGGAGCGAACACTAGGCAGCCTGGAGCCTTGGTTGTCTTCTTTGTCCTCATTTGTGAAAGGCAGGCGTGGCTGGGAGAAGAGGAGTTTTCCAGCCAACCCCCTCAAGGGTGTGATGTGCTGCATGTGCCTGGTTCTAGATGCTGACAAGAGGATCAAGGTGGCGAAACCTGTGGTGGAAATGGATGGCGATGAGATGACCCGCATCATCTGGCAGTTCATTAAGGAGAAGGTAGGACCCCTTACAAAATGTGTGACTCTCCAGGTGGGCTGGCCAGGCAGATGTTCATGCTGAAAGCTCTTAGGACCCCAGGATTCACCTGTTGTCCTGACGGACAGCAGGAGTCCTGTTTCTCACCTGTTGACCATCCTTTCACATCCTTTCACATGTGGGCCATTCATTTTTCTTAGCCATCATAATTTTTCCTGAGCCATCTGTACTGGTGCTGAGGCCCTCATGACTTTGAAACTTGGAACAGCTTCAAAGCTGACTCTGTACCATTTCTGTCTTGATCTTGCACTTTTTCCTTCACTTCCTTGAGAAGCAGTTGAAAGGGGTATGTGCAAGGCAGTGTCCCAGCAAATCGTTCCCAGTTGACTGGTTGGCTGTTCTAAAGTTGCCATGATCTGGGTATGCCCAGGAGAGCATGTTGTCCACATGAAGGCCCCGTATTGAGTGAGTGTCCACTTGAGAAAGGTTGAGACTGCCACTTCTGATTATGAAGCTCTCAAAGCCCTTGGAGAGGCAGGGGGAACCCACTATATAGAGGAATCTAGATGGACTTGGACTTGCAGTTCAGCTGACTTAGCCTACAGACTTCTCACGTCTCCGCTGTCTGTTCTGCTCCTGAGTCACAGCTGTTGGGGCTGACACCTTTCTCTGGCCATCTTCTCTAGCTCATCCTGCCTCATGTGGATGTCCAGCTCAAATATTTCGACCTCGGGCTTCCAAATCGTGATCAGACTGATGACCAGGTCACCATTGACTCTGCATTGGCCACCCAGAAGTATAGTGTGGCTGTCAAGTGTGCCACCATTACTCCAGATGAGGCCCGTGTGGAAGGTGCGAGTGTGTGGAGGGGGTTGGGCAGAGAAGGGTCACAGGCTGAGGGTGAGCACAGTTGCTGATTTGGACCTGGGAACCTAGCCAGAGTGATGGGCTTTGGGCAGCCCATACCTTTTACCTGACCTGTTTTGCAGGCTGGTAGACAGAGAGGCTATATAAACGAATGTGGAGTGTCAGGATCCTCAGAGGGCCCTGGGGAGCATCACTAGTGCCCTCCTGCTACTTTTGTGGCATTGCAGGACTGCCAGTGATCTGGATGGAGATCACTTATGGGTATCTGAGAGGTGTTCCACCAAACTTGGCCTGATGGCTGGTCTTTGAGCCTGGAGACCTTTCTCACGGTTCTATGAAATAACACCAATGTGTGGAGAAAGGGGCAAGATCTGGATAATTTTAAAAAGGATGGTTAGGGGCTCAGCGGTTACAGCGCTTGCCCTGCATGCGCAAGTGCATGGGTTCAAACCCCAGCACCCACGTACACAACTAAGTGTCAGAGCAACGAAAGCCATATGAAAAACTAAATAAAATTGATTCTCTCTGTCTATCTGTCTGTCTCTCTCTCTCTGTCCTTCTCTCTTCAAAAAATAAAAACAAAAAATAAAAAATAAAAAGGATGGTTAAGCCAGTTATGGTACATAACTGTAATCCCAGTGACTTGGAAGGCTGAGGCAAGAGATTTGAAGTTTTTTTGTTTTTTGTTTTTTGTTTTTAAGTAGAGTGGGACAGTGAGAGAGAGAGGAAGACAGAATCAACTTTATTTAATTTTCTCATGTGGCTTTCATTGCTCAGACACTTTGTTTTGTACGTGGTGCTGGGGTTTGAACCCACGTACTCGGGCATGCCAGGCAAGCGCTGTAACCAGTGAGCTACTGCTCCAGTCTCAGATTTGAAGTTTGAGGTCAGCCTCAGCAACTTAGTGAGACCCTGTTTCAAAATAAAAGTAAAATTAAAAACAGGGCTGGAGCGATGGCTCAGTGGTTACTGTGCTTGCCTTGCATGTGCAAGTCTGCAGGTTCAAATCCCAGCACCATGTACACAACAAGGTATCAGAGCAAAAAAAGTCAAATGAAAGCTAAATAAAATTGATTCTTTCTTTCACTGTCCCTCTCTCTTAAAAAAAAAAAAAAAAAAAACACCTGGGTATGTGGCTCAGTGGTTAAACACCCCTGGATTCAATACCTGGTATCAAAAATAAATAAATAAATAAATAAATAAATAAAATAAAAGGGACTAGGGAGGGGCTGGTGCAGGTGGATCGGCGGTTATGGTGGTTGCCTGGCATGTGCAAGGATGCAGGTTTGAACCCCAGAACCCACGTACACAATGAAGTGTCGGAGCAACAAAAACCACATGAAAAATCTAAATAAAATTCTCTAAGATTTTCTCTCTCTTTCTCTCACTGTCCCTCTCTCTTAAAAAAAAAA
>PVKS010036203.1:6397-19617 GCA_004027875.1 Aplodontia rufa | reverse complement strand
AGATAAGATGTAATGCTTTACAATCTAATACTTTTTTAGAGTTATAATGGGAAGGGGAAGGGAGGGATAAGGGAGGGTAATTGGGGGGGCACTCCTGGGGATAATTGCAATATCCAGAATATATACACAATTTATACACATTTTATATTATTTTGTTAAAATCTTGTAAGGTTGTTCAAAAATAAAAAATTTTAAAAAAATGGTTTGTTGGGTAGAAGGAAGGATAAGTAACAGGTGATGTTGGGTAAACCATCTCCTGATAACCATAGGGGGCCTGGTGCATTTAGGGTACCTGTAAGGGCTGGAGGTCATAGCCTTGGGGGAGATGATAGAGAATTTAATGAATGAGCCTTGTAAAGCTTTATAGTAACCTCTCTAGGGAAAGGGGGAAGTAGCTGATTAGAATTGGAGCATCAGGACCTGGGTAAGATTCCAGGTTGTTTAATACCCTGTCACCAGTCAGGAGGGGAGTGGAGGGGAGTGATATGTCCTAGCGCGGGCACTTGCCTGTATAGGCAGCTGAGTAGTCCAGGTCAAAGTACACAGGTATTTGCATTCATCCCACGTGGAACTCCATTACGGACAGATGACAAAAGAAAAGGAATTGAGTGGTCTGTTGAAAGTGATGTCCCGTGGGGAGGGGAAAGAAAGTCAGGGAGAGTCAGGAAGGTTCAGGACTAGATGTTTCACTGGAAAAGAATTGCTCCTTTGAGAACTGGGAGATCACAGCTGGCAACAGAAGAGGCTGAGATCAGGGTGGGGTGTCAGGGCTGGAACACTCACATTCAAAGCAGGGTGCTAGTATGCCAGGTAGGTACAGGGACCTGATAATAAAATGGGTCTTCCCTTTACCAGGCCTCCTTAGGGTGATTTTAACCAGAGCTTTCTTTTGTTTCTTGTAAAGGGTATGCCTGGCTTCAGCACCTCCAAGAAGCTGGACAAGCTGGGGATGAGGGGCTCTAACACCTGTGAACTAATCTTTGAAGACTGCAAGGTTCCTGGTAAGTGTC
This sequence comes from Aplodontia rufa, assembly GCA_004027875.1. Lineage (NCBI taxonomy): Eukaryota > Metazoa > Chordata > Mammalia > Rodentia > Aplodontiidae > Aplodontia > Aplodontia rufa. The sequence continues at coordinate 18,607 of PVKS010036203.1, read as the reverse complement.
TCTGAGAATAAGGGAGCCCCTGCCCTCACCTCCTCACAAGCTGATCTGGCTGTTCTCAAGCTGAGAAAGCCCATCTCGTGTTTAGAGAGATTCACCATTGTTAGGTCCTCTATGACATGCAGCTAGACTGTGGGCCTGGAGCTGTTAGACAGCTGTCCCTCCTAGCCACCGCCACTGCAGCCGTGTGCCTGACTGGCTGAGGTGAAGGGTGGTGCTTCCTCTGTGTATAACACATTCTGCCCGAGTTTTGTATTCCGATAGCTAAAGGCAAAAGATAAGGCCTCCCCTAGCCCACTGTAGTCCTTCAGATGCCCTGTACATTCATTTGCCTATACAGTTTATGTGAATTGCTCCTTAAAGATGCTAAATGAGCCATCTGAATAAACTGATGGAAGCTAGACTCAGTGACTTGGTTTCTGCAGGAATATTTTCTCCTCTGAGCTACAGCTGAAAATGTGACACCATGCAGCACTGTGGGACAGCCAGGACCCCATCCTGTGCTCATAGGTCTAAGGGCATACATCTGTTCAGCAGTTAGGCAGTTTCTGTGCCTCAGCCACAGATAATCCCTCTCTCCCCAAATCCACCACCCTAGAAAAGTATGATGTGGGTAGAGGGAACATCTAGGGAGGGGGATGCATGCAGATCCCTCTTTGTGAAAAGAAACAATTCCAGGCGTGGTGGCATGTGCCTGTAATCCCAGCAACTGGGGAGATTAAGGCAGGAAGATCACAAGTTTGAGGCCAGCCTGAGGAACTTAGCAAGGCCCTAAGCAACTTAGCAAGACCTGTCTCAAAATTTAAAAAAAAAAAAGGGCTGGCTGGGGATATGGCTCAGTGGTAAAGCATCCCTGGGTTCAATCCTCAGTCCCAAATAAATAAATAAATAAATAAATAATTCAGCCAGCATTAAAGGCAGATCATTGGTATCAAATTTCTATATTCAGTTTCCTGTCTGCGTATCCCAAGGCCATCCATTGTCCTAAATTACTGGGACCGGTGTTTAGCAGCTTCTGTTACTAGCACTGAATCACCCATCTCCTGGACAAATCCATTTCTAAGGACCCAAAAGGAGGCAGGTGACGCTGAACCAGAGCAGACAAACTGGGGGAGAGTAATTCTCTGGTTCCTATACAGATACAGGTGTGGAAAGAACCAGGAAAAAGTGGGTAACTTCTAGATAGACCAATTGACTTTTTCTTCTTTCCGCCCCAGTCCAGAGAGAGAAGGGAAAGATCTCAAGGCTTTGTGTCTAGTGTCGTGGATGATGTGGGGGTCCTGGAAACTCCACTTCTGACTGGAAGTGGTAAAGTTAGTCCTTTTCTCTCACCTGGAACCCTGGTTGAACATCAAATAACATTTTAATGCCTTGAGTGAGAGCACGTTATCAACCTAGTACCCTTTATAAAAGTGAAAAGTCTGTGGACACCTCTCTTCCGCTGACTAGCATTATCCCCGCAGCTGCCAACATCCTGGGTCATGAGAGCAAAGGTGTCTATGTGCTGATGAGTGGGCTGGACCTGGAGCGCCTGGTGCTAGCAGGCGGGCCCCTTGGGTAAGTGAGACTCATGGGGACCTACGCTCTTTTTGTCTCTGTGGCAGATGGAACTATTCTAAGCAGCAGCAGCCTTCCCCTGGGGACCTAAGGGATCTGCTTACTGACCCCTGTGTTCGCTCTTGGAGAAAAAAAGAACTTACTCCTCCTACATTCGGTTTTTTCACACAGAAGGAAAATGTCATTAGGTAGATGTCTGAGGAACAACTCTGCTTAGTGTGAATGAAATGAGAGCCCCCGCTCTGATGCCTGTTTAGTGCAGAGGTCCCACCACTTCCACCTCTGGCCTTAAAGGAGGGATATGAGGGCTTTGTAGTTGGTGCTGTAACTGCCTCTGGATGTCAAGAGTTTCTCAAGCTGCTTTTCCTCCTCCCTGAGATTCCAGTTCCTTGTCTTACCACACTTTGCCTCCAGGCCCTTCCCTCTATCATTCTGCCACCCTGCTTGGCAGAGGTGGGGCCATAAGACGCCTCTACAGACTTTCTCCTTCCTGGCAGGCTAATGCAGGCAGTCCTTGATTACACCATTCCCTACCTGCATGTGAGGGAAGCCTTTGGCCAGAAAATCGGCCACTTTCAGGTGAGTAGAATATTTTGCTGAAATTTACTTTTATTCGGTGTGTTTTCTATCATGAATGAGGAAGTGGGCCATATACTACCATCTAGCAAAAAAAAAAAAAAAAAAAAAAAAAAAAGGTTGAATGCTTGGAATGCAGGCTGCTTTAGCATGTACTGTGGTTCTGGAAATTTTCAGTAAATCAAGCACATTGTCCCTTCACATTGTCCCATCCATTTCTGTTTGAGATGAATGAACTAGACGTTGTAGATACAGCTGGAGGGTAAAGCTTGCAGCTTGTAGAGAACTTTGGGAAAAGGGAGTCCCATTTAGAGTCTGACCCTTCTGGTTTAAACAAGCTGTGGGAGGTTAATGAGAATTGTGGCACATAGTGCCTTGGGGACAATGCCTTTCAGACAAAGCAAGGACCATTTTAGGGTGTAGTGCCTTTGCTTCCCCTTTCCTAGCTGTCGGGTTGCCAATGCTTCTGATGTGCTTTGGATGACCAGGAAGAGTGTTCCAGCATGTTGACTCTGACCTCCCTTTGTGCCCAGTTGATGCAGGGGAAGATGGCAGACATGTACACCCGCCTTATGGCATGTCGGCAGTACGTCTACAATGTTGCCAAGGCCTGTGATGAGGGCCACTGCACTGCCAAGGTGAGGGCCAGCTCCTGAGGAGGGAGAGGCTGGGGCAGTGGGTTTTCTGCTGAGACTAGCTCCTGCATGCCTGGCAAGGCCCTACTGACCCAAACCTCCTCCCACAGGACTGTGCTGGTGTGATTCTTTATGCAGCTGAGTGCGCCACACAGGTAGCCCTGGATGGCATTCAGTGTTTAGGTGAGAAGCCCCCCTCCTTCTCCCAGGGATGCCCTGCTTTCTGGAGCCTGAGGCTACCTGAAAAGAGGTTTTCTTTCCACTCCTTACTCTGCTTATGCTAGCCACAGTTGAGCTACCACCTCTAGGAGGAAATAGAGAAGCAGAGAGAAGTGCTAGAGGGCACAAGTTGCTATTACTTTCAGCAGTGCCCCCTCTTAACCGCCAGCCTGCTGTCGTGGACACTAGGAAATGGGCAAAGAGATGCCTTAGGTGGAACATTCCCATTTCAGTGCTTTCCAGTAAGTAAGGGTGTAGACTTGAGCCACGTGGCTTGGGTTTGACTCCTAACTCCACTGTGCCAGTCTCTTCTTGTCCCCCTTTTGCCATGTCTGCCAATGGTTCTCCACTTTCACTGCCCGGTGACCTCTGCACTCTGAGTGGCCTTCCAGCCCCATCCCTTTGCTCACTCTACCCTCAACAAGGTGTTCTCCAAATCCTTCCCTCTCACTACCCCTTGCTGCTTCCCTTTAATCAGTGCCTCCCATGACTCATTTCTCTATACAGTCTACCCTCAGTATCCATGGATTCTGTATCCATGGATTCAATCAAGCTTAGATAGAAAACATTCAGAAAAAGAAAAATTGCATCTGTATTGAACATGGACTTCCTGTCATTGTTCCATAAATAATACAGTATAGCAACTATCTAAATGGCTTTTACATTGCATTAGATCTTAAAAGTAATATAGAGATGATGGGAAGATGTGCTTAGGTACTTGCATATTTTGTATAAGGGACTTGAACATCCATAGGTTTTGGTATCCATAAGGGGTCCAGAAACCAATCCCCACAGATACTAAGAGATGACTCTCCTTGGCCCTCTGTTTTCCTTGCTTTGCTACACTGCCCATTGCGTCTGTTATCCTTTCTTCTCTGCCCAAACCCCCTTTACAGGTGGCAACGGTTACATCAATGACTTTCCCATGGGCCGCTTTCTTCGAGATGCTAAGCTGTATGAGATTGGGGCTGGGACCAGTGAGGTGAGACGGTTGGTCATTGGCAGAGCCTTCAACGCAGACTTCCACTAGCCCCAAGACCCACCACCCCTTTGTCCCAGCACCTAGAGGCCTTTCTTTGGAAACAGACATGGTAGCCCTCCTTACTGCCTGAGGCAGGCCCAGCTGCTCAGCTTCCCTTCTGGCACCAGCCTGTAAGCCTCTGGAGGAGGTGGAGCCCTCTACACTGGCTGCCAAGGGCTGCTAGCCCGCCAGCCAGGAAAGCTTAAAATGGACTCAACAGGAAGCATATTGTCTTTTCTGGGAGTTGCTGGGAGGGCTTTGGTGACTGTGGCCTTTTTCTCTGCTCTCCAACTTCAAAGCCGGGTGCTCCCGACTTCTGGGCTGGCACCTGTGGGCATGCGGGCACCCACTCCTTTCTCTTGGGTGAGTCTCTGGCAAGGAGCCCTCTCTGCTCAAGTGCAGAAAAATCATTGCCCATCTCCATTTACTCAAACTTGGTGGTCTCCTTTCTGGGGCAAAAGTAAAGCCAAAAACCTGCCATTGTTTGCTAGCTTCTTAAATCATCAGCTCCCAGCTTTTTGGGAACACCTGTGTGGCAGAGTCTGCATGGGGGACAGGTTGGCTTGTGGAGGATTGGCTCATGCTGGCCCCTTTGGCAACACCTCTGAGCTGTTCTGTTACTGCTTTGCCACGGGCACAAGTGGGTCCTGGTCATGTGAGCGTCCACAGCTGACTGGGCAGCAGGCACAGGCTCTGCCCAAGCAGACCTGGGTTGCCTGGCTCAACTCCAGCAAAGGCTGCCGTTGTACATTTCTGTAGACATCCTGTGGCTAATTTTGTTACAACTGCACGGTGGCTGCTGCCATTGTGTATTAAACATATTGTGAAGCAAACCCATCTGCTCCTAAACCGGTGTTTTGGTGGAGAAGTAATCTGCTGGCTACTGACTCCTTTCTGGAACCAGCACATGTCCATGGAGAATGACTGGCCCAAGTCCTATTCCTTCCCTTCAGCCTGCTCCCTATAATTTGGTTGTGTGTGTGTGTGTGTGTGTGTTTTGTTTTTCTCATGGTGCTGGGGATTGAACCCAGGTCCTTGCACATATGAGGCAGGCATTCTATCACTGAGATACAACCCCATCCCTTGGTGATTTTTTTTTTTTTTTTTTTAGAGAGAGAGAGAGAGAGAATCAGTTTTCTTTATTTTTCCATCTGGCCTTTGTTTTTCCAGCACTTAGCTGTATATGTGGTGGTGGGGTTTGAACCCAGGTCTTTGCTCATGTTGGGCAAGTGCTCCAATTGCTAAACCACTGCTCCAACCCCTTTCAGCTATTTTTTAAAGGAGGGAGGAAAGCCATAGTGGTAGGATCTTGGAGCTAGAAAGAATTGTATAAATTTCTAGAAAATGTCCCTGAGGTTTTTTTTGTTCTTTTGCTTTTTTTTTTTTTTTTAAGAGAGAGGGACAGTGAGAGAGAAAGAGAGAAACAATTTTTATTTAGTTTTCATGCGACTTTTCATTTACATTGTTGTGTACATGGTGCTGGGGTTTGAATTTGCGTACTCGCACGTGCAAGCCAAGCACTGTAACCGCTGAGCCACCACTCCAGCCCTGTTTTTGTTATTTTTTTTAAAGAGAGAATCAACTTTATTTAATTTTTCGTGTGGCTTTTGTTGCTTCATTGAGTATGTGGTGCTGGCTTTCAAACATGCATCCTTGTGCTTGCCAGATGAGTGCTGTGTAAACTGCTGAGGCGCCCCTCCAGCCCCTTGTTATTGTACTTTAAAATCAAAACAATTTAACTTTTTCAAGGTCAGAACTGGAGCTAGGATCCAGGTCTGCTAGCAGCAACAAAGAGGGTGTTCTTAGAATTCCAGCCTGGGGCCCTACTGTACAGCATCCTAGATGGAACATGGTCTGAGAGGAATAGGTCTGTTTTTCCACCCCCTCTAAGTTCCCAAAAGAGGAACTGATTTTCTTGGCTTCCAGCCTAGCAACACCTGTTCCTGGAGTTTGGTTCTGGCCTAAAGACAAGTGCTGCTCCCAGCCTGAGGCTTGAGAGTAGGTTCAGCAATCCCAATGTAGTCCCATCTTGAGGGAAAGATCCAGAGTTTGCGACTGTCTCTTAACCTTCCCCATCCTGTCCTGTACCATGTTGATGAATTCAGTTAAATGGTTGAATAATCAGCTAAAAACAGGTAGGTATAATACCAACCTGGTGACATTCACAATGGCAGAATGCGATGTGTGATGGAGTTGGCTAGAGCCCTGCCAAGTTGGGGTGTGTCCCCCAGAAGTTAGAATCTTTTTTTTTTAAAGAGAGGGGGACAGTGAGGGGGGAGGGGACAGAACCAATTTTATTTAGTTTTTCATATGGCTTTTGTTGTGTACATGGGGCTGGGGTTTGAACTAATGCCCTTGTGCATGCCAAGGCAAGTGCTGTAATGCCAACCCACTGCTCCAGTCCCAGAAGTTAGAATCTTAATCCCCAAAGTCATTGCGCCAGCTATATCTGGCAGTGGGACCCTCATGGCATTAGTGGCTTTACAAGAGGGGAGGTGCATACTAGCATACTTGCTATGTCATGTGAGATCCTCCACCATGTTACAGTGCAGCAACACCCGATATCAGTACCATGCTCTTGGACTTCCAGCCTCCAGAAAAACAGTGATCTAGGTAAAGCTCTATAAATTACCCCATCTGTGGTATTCACTTATAGTATCAGAAATACAACTAAGACAGAAAGAATGCAAATGTTCTGTTTTTTGTTTTGGGGGGTTTTTTTGTTTGTTTGTTTGTTTGTGCTGGGGATTGGATCCAGGGACGCTTAACCACTGAGCCACATCAAGTTGCTTAGGGCCTCCCTAAATTACTGAAGCTGCCTTTGAACTTAGAATCCTCTTGCCTCATGCGCCACCACGCCCAGCATTCTCCTGATTTTTATGGGAAGCAAGAGGCATGCTTAAAAATAAAAACCAACAAAACAAACTGAGTAGCCTGAGACAAAAACCTACTGCACTGGTTAACAGGCCCTTCTCCTTCCTGAGGCTGCCTCAGATTCCATTCCAGTTTTAGGTCACCACACTATCAGCACAGCGCTTCCTCCACATTGCCTGTCCTGTGGGTGGTTCCTAGAAGCTAACAGAATGTTTCAGAGTGGTCTGGGCACACCCCTATCAGAATTTGGCAACCTGTAAACTAAAACTTCTGCATCTTTTCCCCAGACCTAATAACATCTCCGGGAGGTAACAGGCCGCGTCAACCAGTTACAACCCTTCGGGCCTGAAGGGGCTTTCCCTGGAGACCAGAGCCCTAATTCTTAACCCTATAATCCAAGGATGGTTATCCTTTCCATGTGACACCATCTCAAATTTCATTTCACACATTGGCTCCTTTCCAAGGCCCGCAAGGTGAGTCACCCTGGGGTGGTTGAACGCCGGGCTGGCGACTGAAGCAGCCACGCCCAGACGCCGGAGACGCGGGGTGGAGCCGGAGCTGGTGTGAGGCAGCGGCGTGCAGGTTGGAGAGCGGCGCCAGCCTAGGGCCTGCCTAGCGGGAGCTGAAACCCAGGATTCCGGGGGCAGTCGGTTGGGCTCGCTGCCTAGACTAGGTCTAGGATCCTCCCTGGTGTTCCCCTCTCCTCCGATCCACCGCGCGCCACAGAGCGCTGCACTGGCTCGCCGGGCCGGCTCGGGCGCCGCGTGGAGCTCGCCTGACCCCTGCCGGCTGCCCGCGGGGTCGCAGGCGCTCAGAGCCGATCTCCGCCCTTCGCCGGTGTGCTTTCCAGTCTGGAATTTCAGGACTTGGGGTCAATGACATTTTACTAAATGGAGACATTAACGGGGAGATAAGTGGCTGTCCTCTATCACCATCATTTTATACAAGAAGGACTACGTGTAACAAAAAGTAGAAAGGACAAACTTGAAACAAAAGCCAGGGTTGTTTTAATATTTTTATACATGCTTTTATGTTCATGATTCCAAAATTCTACAGTCTGAAAAGGATTAAAAAGAAAAGAAGGACTGTCTCCTGTCCCGCCCTCACCCATTCCCATTTCCAGGACAAAACCACTTTTATTCTTGAGGGGATTTCTTTTAGTAATCCATGCCTCTAAGTGATAGGCTTATTTATTGATTGATTTAATTTGATTTAACTTGTAAGAATAGTTCTTTAAAGTGCATGCATTTGATTTATGACAATTTCACTACAAATTTTTTCACTCCCTCAGTCCAACCCTGTTCACTGGCAAGCATGCGGAAGCCCTGGGATCAGATGATGCAAAGCCCTGTCCATTTTTCTGACTGGTCCCTGCCCCTCCCCAAATTCAGCTTCTCAGTGCCAGAAGCCCAGAGCCACACTTGTGCACAGTGAGGGCTTTCCCCTTCCCTGTGCTCCACCTGGCTACTTTAGCAAGGACCCCTTCTGAAATTCGGCCTCTCTTGCACCCCCCATTCTCCCACTCTGACAGAGGCTAGCCTGGTATCTCTTAAATATTACTTGGATCCACAACCATCTGCTAACTTGCCTGCCTTCTTCCAGTCTACACCCTTCCACCTCGCTCTCTACTGACCCAGAGGGGTCTATCTGCTCACCCATAAATCCTTTAGAAGCTCCTTTAAGATCTAAGATTTTAAGCTGGGCATGGTGCACATGCCTGTAATCCCAGCTATTCAGGAGGCTGAGGCAGGAGAAATGCTTGAGCCTAGGAATTCAAGGCCAGCTTGGGCAATATAGCAAGACCCAGTCTCTTAAAAAAAAAAAAAAAAAGTTAGTCCTCCTTGCCATTTTTCCCTAACTTGTGTCTGAATATGGTTTTTCTGCCAGGAAGTCCTTCTAGCTCTTCACTATGGTTTGCTTCCTTGTTCTTAAAGCCACAGTCCACGGGATGCCTCATTCAGGAAGACCTCTTTTCCCCAGCCTTTCCCCTACTCCTGTCCCCACCTCACCCATCCTGGTGGCCACCCTCAGCATATCTGTATCATTCAGCTTGCTGCATAGCTGCACTTATTTCATGGGTGTCTGTTTCCCCTGCATTCAGGGCCAGGACTGATTTCACCATCCAGTACAGTTCTTGGTGTATAATATATGCTCATACTCTTTCAAATCTTTTTTTTTTTTAAGAGAGAGAGAGAGAAAGAAGCAATTTTTATTTAGATTTTCATGTGACTTTCATTCCTCCAACACTTTGTTGTGTAAGTGGTGCTTGCAAGGCAAGCGCCCTAACTGCCAAGCCACCGCTCCAGCCCTCAAATCTTTACTGAAAGAATAGACAGGTAGTCATGCGACATTTGGCTCACATTTTGCTGGTATCATAGTTATCTGAGTGTGTGGTCACCTCTAGTATATTGTAAGGTCATTAAGGTCAAATACCATCTCCTGCTTCTCTGAACCCTTCCCCAGCACCCAGTGCTTTCAGTGAGTACTCAGTCACTATCATGCTGAATGAGTGAAACAACAGGTGGGCCAGAGCCTCAGCCTAATCCCAGAGTTGGCACAAATAGCAGGGCCAGCCGGCTTTGCCTGCCATGCTCTCCCCAGGCCTTCCTGCCCAGGAGTAGTTAGGACTCAGCTGCAGAAGAGAGGCCCTCATCCCCCATATTCCTCTGACCCACTCAGAAACTGAAGAAAGGAGCTGTTATAAGGTACCCTGACTCCTCTGCCAGCTGGGGACAGAATGGGGGCTGGATGGAAGGGGAGGGCAGAATAACACCACACACCATCCTTTTTTTTTCTTGTATAAAATGTGTAGTATATATAGAAGAGTATGTAACATGCATATATGCAGGGAAAAAATAAGAAATTACTTTGTACTGAGTACCCAATGAAGAAAAAAATTCCCAGTCCCGGTACTTTTGAAGCCCATGTGCCCCTCTTCTTCTTTTTTGTACTGAGGATAGAACCCAAGGCCTTATACAACCTAGGCAAGCACTGTATCACTGAGTTATACTCCTCACCTCCAATTTTGTTGTTTTTGTTGTTTGTATGAGACAGGGTCTCAATATGTTGCTCAGACTGGCCTCAAACTCCTGGGATTAACTGATTCTTCTGCCTCAGTTTCCCAAGTAGCTAATACTACAGGTGTGATACTGAACCTGGCCCATCCCCTTGCCTTTCTTTATGGCTTCCTACCTTTCTATGTGTCCCTACACAATATTGTTCAATTTGCCAGTTTTTAAACATTCTAAGTTGGATTCAATCTGCATATATTCTTGCTTGCTATATATGTCTAGCTTCTTTGGCTCATCATTGCATAGTTTTTTAAAAAAATACATCCCAGTTAATGAGCATAGTTATAATTTGTTTAATTTTTCTTGCAAAGTATTGTATTATATGGAAATGCTACAATTTAATTTTCATGCTACTACTGATGAACATTTGAGTGGTTTCCAGTTTGGGGCTGCCCTCTGGTGCGTATGTGAAAGAACTTCTTGGTACATTCCAAGGAATGGGATTTCTCTGTTGTTGGGTATGTACCTGGTCAACTTGACAAGGAAATTCAAAACTGTTTTCTAAAGTAGTGGTGTGTCTATTTTTTAGAATGATGCCACCAGAAATGACTCAGGGCAAAGGTGGCATGCCAGCCCCAGGGCTGACCCCATGAGTTTATGAGTGTGCATCACTGCTTCCCTAGCCAGGCCCATAAGCTACAATTCAATAAACCTTTATGGACAACCAATTAAGAGTCAGACACTAGGCTAAGGGCTGGGGGACAATGAATAGTTAGCTCAGATCAATGTCAGAGAGGGACAGTTATTATGTTTCCATGTGTTTTGCCAGTCGGCCTGATGCTTCAGCTTTGCCCTGGAAGACACAGTGGGGAGAAAGGACTGAATGAGTATGTGGGGTTTTTCTTGAAGAAATCTTGGGCTGGAGCAGTGACTCAGGAGTTACGGTGCTTGTCTGGCATGCACGAGGACCCGGGTTCGAACCCTAGCACCACATACGCAACTAAGTGTTGGAGCAACGAAAGTCACAAGAGAAACTAAATAAAAGTGATTCATTCTCTCTCTATCTCTCTCTCTCTCTTTAAAGAAGAGAGGGACAGTAAGAGAGAGAGAGAGAGAGAAGAAGAAGAAATCTATTCTGAGCCAAGGGATATCTTAACACAGGCAATAGTGCCCTCCTAGAAAGTGGGCATTGGTGGAAGAAGTCAGAAGAGTGCTCTTGCTGGCAGTAGAGGGAGAATAGGAAGAAACAAACAAACTAGTTCTACACCAGTGCCGAAAGAGATGGATTCAACTCCAGATTCATCCAGGCATACTTTGTGTCTTATGCCTGTCCAGGAGCAGCCACGGGTGAGCACACACATGGACACGCATTTACCACTGCACATACTGAAGAGAGGCTGTCAGACACACTGCAGGAGCAGAGGCAAGAAGCGTGAACACTCAGCTGCCTGTGGGAGATAAGCCTAGGACTAGGGGCCACCTGCCTGGAAAGCCACCTTGTGCACCTCCCTGGGCTCCCAAGAGGCAGTCTCTGCAAAGCTCTGGGTTTTCAGGACAACCTAGGCAACTCCCCTTGTCCCAAGCGCTTATTTTATTTCCAGAAATGGGATAGCAAAGTCTCTTAATCCAACTTGGGTCCTGGCTGATGGTGCCAAGCTAGGCAGGACTGGGTACACAGTAGGTTCCTTCAGTAAAATCATTCAATGAAATTTACTATAAGATGAATTAAGATTTAAAATAGGGGGAAGGTTGGCTGGAGAGGTAACTCAGCGGTAGAGTGAGTGCGAACCCCTGCACCACATACACAGCCAAGTGCTGGGAAAAATAAAGATGAAAAAATAAAAATTAACTATACAAAAATAAAATAAATAAAAACTGGGGGAAAGAGGAATCTAAATCAAGAAGAGGCTAGTGAGGGAGTTTTTATGTCCTTCAGAATTAGCCTGTAGACTGCTCAGCCCCTCTTTTCTTTCCATACTCCCACCCGCTAGCCCAGAGTGGAAGAGTAGGGATTGGGGGCCATTGCAAGGTTGCTAAATTTTTTTTTTTAAAGATAGAGGGACAGTGAGAGAGACAGAGAAAGAGAGAAACAACTTTATATAGTTTTTCACATGGTCTTAGTTGCTCCAACACTTAGTTGTGTACGTGGTGCTGGGGTTTGAACCCAGGTCCTCATGCTTGCCGGGCAAGTGCTGAAACCGCTGAGCCACCGCTCCAGCCCTGCAAGGTTGCTAATTAAGACTGGACAGATTGAGCCAGGTGTGGTAGTGTAGCATGTAATCAGTCTGTAATCTCAGCAGCTCAGGAGACTGAGGTGGGA
>PVKS010036202.1:0-19675 GCA_004027875.1 Aplodontia rufa | reverse complement strand
TTAGCACAAAAGTTAGGTGGTGGACTGGGACAAAGCTTTATCTATTCTATCTACATTATCAAACAGTTTTCCTGGAGATAATATGCAGATATCCTGAAGGTTCCTTTGTCTCCATCGCTTATGTGAGTTGAAAGTTGGGAGGGGGAGGAGGGAGTTCATTCCTTCACCAGATCTGTGTGCTGAGCCCTCTGTGTACCTGGACACTGAGGACACAGAAGAGTAGCTGTGTGCCCTCCCCTCAAGAAGCCAAGATCTGTACTGCAACTGGTTGTAGCTGGTGTTCTGCAAGCGTCACATGAAAAACTAAATAAAATGAATCTTTCTCTCTTACTGTCCCCCCGCTTAAAGAAAATCTTAAATTTTACTGCTACTTTATTTTTTAAAGAGGGATAGAGAGAGAGAGAGAGAGAGAGAGAGTAGAGAATCAATTTTACTTAAGTTTTTCATGTGGCCTTTGTTGTTCTGAGACATCACTGTGTATGTGGTGCTGGGGTTCGAATTCTCATACATGTGCATGCCGGGCAAGTGCTGTAACCGCTGAGCCACAGCTTCAGTCCTTACTGCTACTTTAAAAGCTAATACTGTTTTTTAAAAAGAGGGAAGGATGGGTTAGGGTTGATTCTGGCTCTTCATCACAGCCCTTTTGGTTTGGGCTGGGTGACAGATAGGCAACTGAGTGCCTACTGGAGGAGAGCTTGCTTGGCAAACATTCCAGGCAATAGGTAGGGGACACACACTGGAAAAGCATTTGCCCTGACGCAAATCTAGAACACTCCCGGGAAGCTGGAAATGGGGAACAATAGGATGAAAGAAGATGATCAAGAGGCCCAACCTTCTCCTGCCTCAAGGGCTGAGTTACAGACAGGAAACCAAGGCTGGAGCTGCTTGACCGGGTTAGCAGGAGGGGCTCAGGCCCTGTGCCACTGAAAGCAGTACTGGCTTCTGCGCAGCGAGACGATGGCGTAACAGAGGGAACACCTATACCTTTGGAGCTCCAGGTCTGGATTTGAGAACCAGCCTCATCCCCACCACCTAACCTAAAGGCTGTTCATTCTAAAACAGGCTTGTTGTTGAGAGGCAAAGGGTTTCTTACAGAATGCTGAGCACAGTGGTAATAATGAGAATGCTCCGTGCATCCCTGCTCCAAGCGCCTCACAACTTCTTTGAGTGAGGCTTTGTGAGCCCATTCCCACCTTACAGATGAGGACCCTAAGCCTCTATCTAGGTATCTCAGGCAATGCCTGAGCTCTTAACCACAGGAGTTGCTGGTTTCTGAGGCAGCACCAGGCCATGCTGGCCTAAGTCAGAGGTGGCTATTTTTAGGCTCTCTTTGCCAAAACACCAGACGGTTCTTTCTCTTCAGGATGGACAGAGTTCTGTGGCCTCCTTTTCCACTAAATACAAGAAGTGAAAGAACCGAACACAACATGACCCCAGAAGCTCTGCACCAGGGGAAAGCAGGAAAGGGTCTGTTTCTCTGGACATCCTCAAAAATAATACTTATGTTCTTGGGCACAGTCACCCATAGTGCATGTACTACTGTCCCTTAAAAGATGCCCCAGCTGATGGCCTCTGAACAATTTCCCTTGGCATGTATGTGGCCTTCAGATTAAGTCAGCACAGCCCTCTTGCCCAGAGCGCAGCAGGGGATGGGGGAGCCCCACAAACCTCACCTCTTAATCCACAAGCCTGATTTGTACACCAGGGTCCACAACTATTACCTCTGACCAGAGCTACTCTTCTCACGCCTTCTGATTTTAGCCTATCTCCAGGAGGGAAACTAACACTTCAAGGTTTCCTTGCCTGAGGTGTTTCTCATGAGGACACCAAGTTACCTGAATACCATGGGGATCCCAGGGAATTTTCTCTATTACAAAAAATCAGGGGTGGAATTTACTCACAATAAAGGTACAGTGGGTTCTTTGCTATCTGTAAGAGACTGATTCAAGAGCCCCAGCAGAGCCTGGTGCGGTGGTGCACACCTGTGATTCCAGGAGCTTGGGAGGCTGAGGCGGGAGGATCACAAGTTCGTAGCCAGCCTCAGTAGTTTGGGGGATCACAAGTTCATAGCCAGCCTCAGTAGTTTAATGAGGCCCTAAGCAACTAAGTGAGACTGTGTCTCAAAATAAAAAATAAAATGGGCTGGGGAAGTAGCTCAGTGGTTAAGCACACTTGGATTCAATCCCTGGCACAAAGGAGAGAGAGAAAGAAAGAAAAAAAAAAAAGCCCAGCAGATGCCAAAGTTTTTTAGAAACTTTGTTATGAAAATAGCATAGCATTAGCATATGATCTATGCACATCTTCCTGCATGCTTATTTTTTTGTTGTGCTGGGGATCAAACCAAAGGCCTGTGTGTGCCATGCAAGGAAAGGATTTACTACTGAACTACACCCAATCCCATTCTAGTATACTTTATATCGTCTCTAGATTATGTACAATACTTAAGCTAAAGTTCACACAGGAGTCTACAAGAGATTTCACAAGAGGGCACTAAGGTGCAGACCTGTTAAAGTCAGTGGGGACTGGATAGGCTTACATGCTTCTGGGTCCCAGGGAAGTTCTTTACTGAAGGGCCTGAGGCTGGGCTGTTAGGCTCACTAGACCAGCCTGAGAGCTGGGCTCCCTTCATGGCTGGTCTGCCTTGGCTGTGGGGGACTGCAGAAGGAGCTACCTGCTTCCAGCATCTTCTCTGGCCTTTGGGCTGAAAAAAGATCCAGCAGGCCTGAATGAGTTCTCTTCTATGCCCTCTTTCTGGACCCTCCTAATTTTGGTGAAAACTCTTACCCCTCCTTTTTCTTTTGGGGTACTGAGCTCAGGGGCACTCTACTATTAATCTACATCCCTAAGCGCTTTTTATCTTATTAAAAACATTTTTTTTTCTTTTTCAGAAAGAGAGGGATAGAGTCAGAGAGACAAGGGGGTTGGAGTGGTGGATCAATGGTTATGGTGCTTGCCCAGCATGCGTGAGGACTGAATTCAAATCCCAGCATCATGTATTCAACAAAGTCTCAGAGTAATGACAGTGACATGAAAAACTAAATAAAAATTGATTCTCTCTCTCACTGTCCCTCTCTCTTAAAAAAAAAAAGTGAGATGAGAATAACTTTCATTTTTTTCATGTGGCCAATGTTTCTCTGAAAGTTGTGTATGTGGTGCTAGGGTTTGAACCCGTGTTCTTGTGTGTGCCAGGCAAGCGCTCCAACCACTGGAGCCACCAGCCTCTATTTTACTTTCTTTGTAAGGATGTGTGTGTGTGTGTGTGTGTGTGTGTGTGTGTGTGTATCTATGTGTGGAGAGAGAGGGAGAGAGGGAGAGAGGGAGGAGGAGGAAGAAAGAACTTTCTTCTGGCCTTTGTTTCTCTAACACTTAGTTGTGCATGTGGTGCTGGGGTTTGAACCTAGGTCCTTGCACATGCCACTTCAGCCTTTTATTTTATTTTTGAGATAGGGTTTTGTTAAGATGCTTGAGGCTAGCCTCAAGCTTATGATCTTCCTGCCTCAGCTTACTGAGTCGCTGGGATTACAGATGTAAATCACTGTGCCTAGCTCTGGTCAAAAGTTTCAAACAGATCTGCTTGTTGGTTCCTTTCTGAGGCTGAGATGGGAGGGAGAAGACAGTGGTGAGCAACTAAGATGTCCCAGGACAGACAACACATCATGCTTGGATGGCAGTGAACCAACTGGTGCTCCTATCAATATATACCCAAGGTCATCTTCATGAACTCTTGGACCCTAAAAAATCCCTATGTTGACTGGGAAGAAAATGTGAAGCATCCCATGGTGGCCAGAGCATCCAAGATGCAGTGTCAACGACAAAAGCAGAGGGGTTGGAGTGGAGGCTCAGCGGTTACGGCGCTTGCCTGGCATGTGCAAGGATGTGGGTTTGAACTCCAGCACCACATACACAACGAAGTGTGGGAGCAACAAAAGCCACACAAAAAACTAAATAAAATTAATTATCTCTGTTCCTCTCTCTCTTAAAAAAAAAGGGGGGGGGGAATGGAGTCTTATCCATCCAGCAGAACTGGAGGAGTGCTTTACATAAAGAAATAAGAGGGCTGCATCATAACAGGGAGAGGGCTTATTTCCTTCCCTTGAATTCCTGAGTTCAGCAAGATACAGAAAGTGCTGGGCCTGACACAGAAGGCCTTGGCAGGCTTGTTTCACATGCAAGTGAGGTGGGTGGGGAGGGGAGAAGGCAGGGGCCCAGCTGCTCCAGTAACCGAAGGAAGTGAGGCTGAAATCACCAGAGAGGTTTTAAAGAAGAATAGGAAACCCCCAAACTACCCTTAACTTGTCCCTCAACAACAAAGCACCATAGCTCTGTCCACACAGCAAGGTCTAGACAGGAGAAAATGCAGGAAGAGAGAAACTGCAAATGGTTGAAGGGGAAAGAGAATGTTTTTGCAGGTCAGGTATTACCAACCACCACCAGACACAGCTGATGGTTCCCAAGACTGACATCTGAGCACTGGCACTGAGCTGTTCTTGCCAGAGCCTTTCAAAAGTTTTTCTGAGCCTCTTTTACCACACTTCTGGTCACCAGGGCTGACCACCCCCGCCTGTTTGCTTGCCAGCTTCCTATGACTACAGGAAGGATGGGACACTTCTTCATTTAACTTTCTTGTCCCCAGAAAGGTGGCTGGGGATTGCAAGCTGCTATCTCCCCTCCTGTGATTCTGAGGGTGGGTTGGGGCTGGGATTCAGGTCAGGTGTAGCCACAGCTGTTGTTAATAAACTTGCAATGACTTCATGAAAGGTTTCCAAATAGCCAAGATTTAGTTTCAAATTATTCCCAGATCGGCTGCAAATCCCTCAGCAATAGCAGGACCCTAACCCCCACCCCCAGCTGTCTCCCTACAGCAGGAAATGGGGATGGGAGAGACTCCAGAGGGGGAAGCCTGGCTAAGAGGCACATGCTGTGCAGCTGGGCTAGACTGGCCAGCGGGAGCTGGACAACATGCTGGATTTCACAGGCTCCAGGCTGGCCTCTGGCTTGTGCAGCAGTCCCTTTGGGACAAAGAGGCCTAGCACCCAAATGCCTTTCTGTGCAAGGCACCTTCTCTACAAGGGCCTGGAGGTCGGGTGGAACGTGGCCATGTTTTGGCTCCCATCAGGGTCAAGTGCTCACGCGAGGGCCTGCTGGGATCTAAAGACAACCTGTACAAACACACATGCTCAACGCAATGTGCTGCCTTGGTAAGGTCTTTCAGTAGTATCAAAGTCCAATCTGGGATGTGGTCAAAGGCCCAGGATTTACAAGCCCCTCCTACTGTACACAACTTGCTCAGTGGAAAAATCCAGTGAGGATCTTCTGCAAGGCTTAGGGACCCCATGGCACCTCTTGGCCATCTCCTGTATTTGTGAGAGTTACTTGGCTTCACAACCTGAACACTGTTTTCCTCATCTGCAGAACAGGAAACTGCCCCCTGCCTATCTAAGAGGTGTACAATAACATACTATGTTGCTGTAAGGATGAAGAAAAGAGGCCACTTTCCATGATAGTTCAGAGATGACACCTGCTCCTTCTATTTTTGTTATGGAAAACAATGGCATTAGGACACAGTGACTGTGAAAGCTGGATGGGCAACATGTGGGCTCACTTCCCTACTCTTCTTTCTTCTGGAGAAAATGTAAAAAGTTAAGAAAAAATGTTGAAGCCAAAAATCAGTTTCCAAACTGGAGCTTGAACACCTTTCCTTATTGGGTTTCTACCTTTTTCTCATCAATGCTCTTAATTACTTTTCCTCCTCCACTTATGCTGTAGCATGTCTTCCCTGGCTCCTCAAGCTACGGTCCCAAAAGTACTGGTGCTGTCCCTATGCCCGACCTGCAGGAGGACACCATGCAGAGAAACAATTTTTATTTAGTTTTTCATGTGCTCTTCATTGCTCCGAGACTTCATTGTGTACGTGGTGCTGGGGTTTGAACTCGTGTACTTGTGCATGCCAGGCAAGCACTGCAACCGCCGAGCCACTGCTTCAGCCCCTGTCCCTCTCTCTTAAAAAAAGAAAAAGAGGCTGTAATCCCCGAGCCACCACTCCAGCCCTGGACACCATGTTCTTTAGGCAGGAAGCAGGCAGGCCTGGGACATAAGCCCTGGGATGGGAACTGAGTATCAATCTCTAGTAGGTTTCTCATTTGTGAGACTGGGAGGACCCAGCTGCCTTAGAGCACTGTTAAAGCGTTAAACATATGAACACATGCAAGTGTGATGTTCAATCTACAGCTGGTCTGGGAAAAATGAGTCTGCTTCCTAATCAGTGGCTGGGAGGTAATGACATCAACTCATGAGCTGGCTATAAAAGCCCTAGGGTTTTATTAGAACAGGCTTCAAACTCTTACATTAGGGCTGGAGCGGTGGCTCAGTGGTTATGGCGCTTGCCTGGCATCATGAGTATGTGAGTTTGAACCCCAGCACCACATACACAACTAAGTCTCAGAGCAATGAAGGCTACATGAAAAAGTAAATAAATTTTTTCTCTCTTTCTCTTACTGTCCCCACTTTCTTTAAAAAAACAAACAAACTAAAAAGTTGCTGAAAACAATTCTCTGCAGTTTCTTGTAGCTAAAACCCAAGACAAACATGGACTTTGCTTTGTATTTAGAGAACATGCTGTTATGAATTTTGCTACACGGCTAGGTGATGTTCTTCTTAGTGTGGCTCCTAACAGTGATGCTGGGATAAAGTTCCCTTAGTTGCCACCGCTGTAGCCACACGCAGACAAGAAGAGTCAGGATGTTGGGGTACAGGAATACTCCTGTCCCAGGATAATTCTCCCATTTGTTCCTTCATGTGCTGAGCCTTGGTGCTGCATTCCACCCCTGACCCAGGAAACTGGCTTGCTTCGGCTGCACTTGCTTGTTTTCCCCGTTCCTAAAGAAGACAGCTTGTGTTTACAGTGCTTATTTTTGGCTCATTTTGGATAATGAATTCATAAACCTATTATTTACCAGATAAGCGCTTAATATTGTGTTAGTTCATGTTCCCAAGAAGTCTCTGATCATTTAGGGTAAGAATTCCACTTCTCTCCAAACCATGAATGGACAACTCCCTTGCTGATGACGAGAGATCCTTTCTGGCCCCACCGACTAATGAGGCCAGAGAACAGGCGTGCGGGACAGAGCAAGCTTTGTTTCACTGCTCTTCTGAATGGCTTTGTGTTCTCAGAAGCCCCAACAGATGCTGGGATGGAATTTAATCGGTCTCCTGGTGAGAATCAAGGAAACCAGGCTGATCCCTGTTTTGATGGGAATAGGACAAATGGAACAAAATCTCCAGCTGCGGTGACCAGAGGAAATTGGAGGAATTTGTGTTTGTTTGATCTTCCTTTCAAACTTCATTTGAACAATTACACAACTTTCTTTAGGCTAGATGATGATTCAACAAGAAACAGAGGGCAGTTGCATGTTGTGGCAGCCAGACAAGACAACAGTGCACGAGAAAACTTTATAATCAATTCCACGCAGAGGGATTGGGGCAGAGGAGTGAAGAGACAGGACAAGAGGGAGCAGAGAGAAACAGTGCTGAGAACAGGCTCCACTGCTAAACACCTGCCCTCATTTGGCAACATCCACTTTGTTCTTTGTTTCTGGAAATAAAATAAAAGTTAAGAGTCTGGGAGCTTCAGCTGAAGAAAAAGGACCCTGTTTCCTCATGAAGTTCTAGAGATGCTAGCTAGACGGATGGTGGAAGCGAGTTGGGAGAACAGCCAGGCCCTAGGAAGGCCTGTCACAAACGGGTGTGTGCATTACCTGATGAGTACTTCCCGCTGTGGGCAGTGTCTCCCCTGGCCCGCCAAAACCAGCAACAGAGGTAGGCTGCGCCTGTGCACGGAAGCCTTTCTTCCATACCTCCTTAGTGATAGAAGGGCAGGCTTCCATAGCGTATTACTGGGTCATGAGCTGCAAGACCAGTGATTCCTGAGGACTCACTGCTTTTCACATCATGGTGGCTCCAAGGATGACTTATTTATTCATTTCTTTAACATGGGGCAGAGGTCAGCCTCTAGGCCACCTCACCCTTGGCCACCAGAGAGGTCTGCTGTGGCTTTCGCTCAGTGGCCAGCCTGTGATTTTCTCTAATGAGTGGAATTGCAACATCAAGGAATGGACATTAAAAATTTCTGATCTTCAGAGCAACAAAAGCCACATGAAAACCTAAATAAAACTGATTCTCTGTCTGTCCTTTCTTTAAAAAATTTCTGATCTAGGGACTCTTTCTCTTTCACTCTCTCCCAATTTTATTTATTTTCCCATCTGGCCTTTGTTTCCCTGACACTTAGTTGTGTACATGGTGCTGGGATTTGAACCTAGGTCCATGCACATGCTAGGTAAGAGCTCCAACTGCTGAGCCACTGCTCTAGTCCCTCTCCCTCACTCTCTCTCTCTTTTTTTAAAATTCTGATTTGGTTAGGTGCAGCGGCATAGGCCTGTAGTTCAAGTTACTTGGGAGGCTGAGGCAGAAGGATTTCAAGTTCCAGGCCACTGTGGGTAACACAGGGAGACCCTATCTCAATAAAAATAACAACAAAACACCATCAACAAAAACCTTCTATCTATCTACTCTTCTGCCCCAGATGCCAGTTATACTCCTATGCACAATGTCTGAGGCACCAACTCCTCACGTCTTTACCAACATGACTTTTACTGTCAATCTGAAAAACGCCTGAAACTGACGTTTCAGGAAATTAAAATATTACCATATTACCATATTTTAATTTCCATTTATTCAATTATTAGGTGGTATCAGTTCCACAACTCCAAAACAGATTATGGTTTGAAAAGCTGCTTGCTTTTCTGTCTACTTGCAATTCTTCTTTTTTCACTTCCCAGTCCCTCTCTTTCAACTGGAGGGAACAGACTGAGTTGATTCCCCAGGAGAACATCTGGCTCTTCTATAGTAATGAAGTTTAGCTTGGTCCATTTTGACCTAGTATAGCAGTCTTTCCCAGTCTCTCTTAGGTTGTGAAGGCCATGGGATTAAGTTCTGGCTAATGGGATAAAGCAGAAATGACCTGATACAGCTTCTAGAAATAAAACATTCCTTAAAAGAGCTGCGTGAGCTCTGTGATCCTTCTGACCTCTTCCGATTTAATCAACTGAGCTTCCTCTATACCATGGCCACATGTATTCCTAGGGATGTGACCTCCAGGGATGGTGGAGTATGTTGGAACCCACATGGTCCCTTGTAGAGCTGTAATCCCAACCCTGAGATCCACCTCTCCACTCACATGTGAGGGGAAAAAGACATTTCTATCTGATTTATTTTATGCTTTTGCAATACTGGGAACTGAGTCCAGGGCCTCATGCACACAAGGCAATCATTCTACCACACAGAGCTACAACCCCAGTCTTTTATCTTAAACTTTCTTTCTTTCCTCTCCAGTGGTGGGGACTGAACTCAGAGCACTGCACATGGTAGGCAAGCGGTCTACCACTAAGCTAGCTATACTGTCAGCCTCAGTTACTATTTTTAGGCTTCTTGTTCTTTGCAGTCAAATGGATCCTTATTAATATAGGGATATTCATTGACTTCTTACTGAATTATTTTATTCTCTATCAAGAATATTTATCTGAGGGGCTGGAATGGTGGCTCAGTGGTTACTGTGCTTGCCTGGAATGTGTGAGGATGCGGGTTCGAACCCCAGCACCATGCACACAGTTAAGTGTTGGAGCAACAAAAGCCACATGAAAAACTAAATAAAACTGATTCTCTCTCTCACAAAAAAAGTTTATCTGAATCATATTTGTGCTACCAATATTTCTCCTACTTTCCCATTTATCTTTATCATTGTTTATTGTGTCATGCCAAAGAGAATTTATTTTCTTAGTCTGGCTTGATGTAAAGCTAAGAAGGACATATCCTACTCTAAGATTACAAAAGTCATCTCCTTTGTTTTCTTGAAGTATTTCTCAGTGGTTAACCAAGTACTCCACAAAAACTATCGAATGTCTCCTTTCTACGTAACAGTAGTCAGTGTAATCCTGAAAATAGAACCATCTTTAATGCTCTGTAGTGGCTACCACTGTACCCTCAACTGGGCTCTGGGACAGTCCTTCTTACCACAGCACTGCACCTGCAAGCCATAACTGCTTTTTTTCTGTTCTCCAAATAGGCTCAATTTGTTTGATTTCCCTAGTGGCCTTGCCCCTCTTTCAGGTTTCACTGCAAATGCTACCCTGAGACAGCTGCCCAGATTCCTTCATCTGAAATGGCTACCTTCTGTAGTTCCCGTCATTCCTCATTGCTTCAATCTGATTATTCTGAAAAGGGCTAAATTCATGGATGATTCTTGTTTTATACTGTTTTTGGCTATAAACTTTGTGAGGATATAAGCATTCTGTTCAGACCAGTTCTGGTACCACTGCCCAGTTAAGAATGAAAAACTGACTCAGTCTATCATTTCTCCAGCACTGTGATGTGGTATTTTTTAATCTGAAAATCTTCCAGATTTTCTGGTCTTTAAATTGTCCTTTAGATGTGTTTGCCTGTGCTTGTCCTAGTCTACACAGTTTTGGTTACTTTGGCTTTACAATAAAAATTAGTCTAATTTGCAAAACTAGTCATTTTTCCCCTCTTTTTTTAACTATTAAAAGAAAGAAAAGCACTTTGGTTAGAAAAATTCATTGTGGTCTAAAGCATGGATTTGTTGATGCCCATTTATACATAGTATAAATAAAATAACTCTGGGCAGCTGCTCTCCCCAATACTTACCTATCCCCTGTCTAAACTTAAGAGTCTGAAGTTATTACTTACAGCATTCTTGAAGCTCTCCCAATGGGAGAGACAACTGTAGGTTTTCTTCCAAATGATAGCCATTCTCTACCAAGGCCACAGAATAGCCAACAAACCATAAGAAGATAGCTACAATTTAACTGTTGATCTTCAGTAAGGGCCACTAAAATCAGGCATTTTTTTTGAAGAAAATAAATCCTACTTGAGATGTGAATTCCATTAGATTTCTAGGTGACTGACACTGGAGAGAAACGCCCCCTCTTGAGGACTATGATACCCAGGCTACTTTCATCTTCCCCAGGGAAAGCTGAGAAGGACCATCTGTCACTAGGCCCACCTCTGATGGGCCTTAACGCACTTAACTCCAAAGTCAGTGGAGTCAGTCTCTGATATGAATGACCTTTCGGTAGAACAAGTCTTTGTACATCATCACATCACTACCCTAAAGATCAGTTTAGAACTGACTGCTTGTTTTTATTTCAAAAGATTCTAAAAGCAATTGTTTTATTATTTAAGTAAACATTAAAATTTAAAAACAAAGCATATTTCTTCAAGTCTCATGTCCTCCAGTACAGTTATATATATATATTTCATATTTAAAATATATTTATATTTCATGTATTTTTTTTCAGGGCTGAGGACCGAACTCAGGGCATTACGCGTGCTATGCTAGGCAAGCGCTCTGCCACTGAGCTAAATCCCCAACCCCTATATTTCATATTTTGTATCCACCTTCATTTCTAGGATATGTTATGATTTGTACTGCTACTGCAATGGTACTGGGTATATTTTGTATTTAGTCATCTATTGCTTCTATTAGCTTTCTAGTTAATTATTCTGTCTTTTCCAAGTTTAAAATAACGTATTTGCCTTTCTTTACACATGAACACCTAAAACAATATCTGACACTTTAAAGGTGCTACTCTGCATTAAGTCATGACCTTTCAGCATCTACATCATTTATTTTGGTTTTTAGAAAAGTATACTATCACTTTTCGATCACTGTTTAGTGAGCGTCTTACACTTGACTTTATTGGGAATGTTTTTATGTATTTCACTGCTAAATACAAGTTTACAATTGTTTAAAAATATGGGGATTTAAAAATCACATTAAGAACACTTTTTAAAAAGCTTAAGTCAAGAATGGATATTTTGGGGGCTGGAGCGGTGGCTTAGTGGTTATAGTGCTTGTCTGGCATGTATGAGAGTGCAGTTTCAAACCCCCCTTCTAGTACCACATATACAATGAAGTGTTGGAGCAATGAAAGCCACATGAAAGACTAAATAAGATAGAGTCTCTTTCTCTCTCACTGTCCCTCTCTCTCTTTAAAAGAAAAAAAAAAAAAAAAAAAGAATGGATGTTTTGGGGGCTGGAGTGGTGGCTCAGTGTTATCACACTTGCCTGGCATATGTGAGGCCCCAGGTTCAAACCCCAGCACCCATGTACATGACTTAAGTGTTGGAGAAACAAAGGCCAGATGAAAAACTAAAGTTGATTCTCTCTCTTAAAAAAAATTGCTTCATTTTACTAAATGTGGTGGTAACTGAAGCCAGGAGTTCTTTACCACCAGTTATACATCCCTGCCTTTTATTTTCTGAGACAGGTTTTGTTATATTGCTAAGGCTGGCCTTGAACTTGTGATCTTTCTGCCTCAAGTCTCTCAAGTCACTGGGATTACAGGTGTGCACCACTGCCACTGTGCTCTGCTCCCTCCTTACTTTTTTCTTTCTTTTTTTTTTTTTTTTTAAAGAGAGAGGGGTGCAGTGGCTTGGAGGTTACAGTGCTTGCCCTGCATGCACGAGTATACGGGTTCAAACCCCAGCACTGTCAAGGACTGTGAGAGAGACAGAGATACAGAATCAATTTTTATTGAGTTTTTCATATGGTTTTCGTTGCTCCGACACTTTGTTGTGTATGTGATGCTGGGGTTTGAACTCGGGTCCTCGAGCACGCCAGGCAAGCACTGTAACTGATGAGCTCTAGCTCCTACTTTTCCTTTCTTCCTTTTTTTTTTTTTTGGGGAACTGGGGATTTTACCCAGGGGTACTTTACCCCTAAGCCATATCTCCAGCTCTGTTTTTAAAAATATTTTGAGACAGGATCATGCTAGATTGCTTAGGGCCTTGCTAAATGCTCAGGCTGGCTTTGAACTTCCAATCCTCCTGCTTTAGCCTCCTGAGTCACTGGGATTACAGGCATGCATGACCCTGCCTGGCACTCCTTATTTTTTTCATGCTCTGGAATACTTCAGATGGCATGGGTAAAAGATTATTTCCTAACAGACTGAAAGAATTTGCCCCCAAAACTGGAAATGCTACTTACCTGTTTTTCTTTGAGACTGGATCTTGTGTTGCTCAGGCTGATCTTAAACTTGTGGGTCCAAGTAAGCCCTCTTGCCTCACCTCCTAAGCAGCAGTGACTACAGGCCTGCACCACTACTCATGGCTTGCTTTCTGATGAGCAGCTTTTGATTACTTTCTCAATTTCTTTCTGTGGTTACTGGTTTATGTAATTTTCTGTATCTTTTCATGAGTGAGAATTTGTCATGTATATACAAGTTTTATCATTACAGGAATGTAAAGCTCTTTTCCCCCTACGTGGAAACAGGCAGCTGTGTATCTACTCACAGTGGGGTCCGTCCAGAGGGAGCATCTTGAACACTCCTGGCAAGGGGCTCCTGGGGAGCGAGGATGCTGGCAGAAATGGTCATATCCATTGATAGACACTCGACAGAGGTAGCACATTTGGGCACCGCACCGACAAGACATGCGGTTGCAGCCTTCAGATTTGATGAGGCCAGTCCCACACTTGTGGCATTTTCTAATGCGGGCAGCAGTCATTTTTTCTTCACTAAAAAAAGAAAGAAAGAAAATATAATATTGGGAAGATGAAAAGAAAATAAAAATATGGCTGCTGAGTCTTTCTTTCTACATGTAATGACTGCCTGTGGCTTCCGATGACATTCAAAGAGTGAAAAGAACCTATGTTCTTCTATCTGAGAACTAAATTCACAGATATCAACTGTACGACCCAGGGTAAATTTCCTAACTGCCTGGAGACTCAGTTTCTTCACTTTTACATTGGGAAAGCCAACTTTCTCATAGTGTTTTAAGGATTACAGGTAAGATATAAAGCTCCCTGGTAAAGTACCTGGTATAAAGAATTAAAAAAAAAAAAAAAAGACATGTTTGTTATAAGAATCCCAGGGGGCTGAAGGAGTGGCTCAGTGGTTGGAGCACTTGCCTGGCATGTGTGAGGACTCGGGTTCAAACCCCAGCACCACATACACAACTGTCAAAGAAATGAAGGCCAGATGGAACAACAAATAAAACTGATTCTCTAGCTCTCTCTTAAAACAACCACCCCCAAAGACTTAAAATGGAGTTAAAATAACAACAACAAAAAACAACTCAGGTTCTTCCTAATTATGTGTTTCAGATATATGAAGCTGACACCTGAGAGTCAGTGAGTTCAAGCATTAGTTGCACACCCTGGAGTTTTGAAAACTTGGCCTGGGTGTGTTTGGGGGCGGATGACCCAATGCCCGTTGATCACTTCTGCACTGGGAGAGCTGTCCTTCCACATCACACAACCCTACACTCCCAGTCTCCCCTGTAAGGAGGGCACAACACACACACATGCCTCAATCTTGCAGAGAAGCTTACAGGGAGGCTACTTGTTTCCAGAAACATCTAAATTGATGTGGAGGGTGGACAGGAGTCAAAATGACAAACTCTGGTTTGTCAAGAGTTGGCTGCTGTGCTAGGTATTTCCACAGTGCTGTTTAAAACCATAAAATGACATTTTCCATTCTGGCCCATGACTCTGTATGTGTCCGTCTATCTCTGCCAGTTAAGTATCTTGAAGGCTAGGGCAGGAGTAGTGTGCTGAACCTGGCAGGCACAGGTAATTATGGTTGCAACAAGGACCAGTCTAGAGGCATGGCATAGACCAGCATGAGTGGTAGTTTCCTAAAGACTCAGAAAAAGGGTATATTTGCTCACTTTTGTTCCACCAAGTTATCCAACACATTGTGAAATAAGGGTTATGTCAGGGGAAGAGAAGGTATTCCTAAAATATACATGGGAATATAGGAAGAATGCTTACAATTCAACATTGCTGTAATGCTAAAATAGCTTATTTTTGTTTTTGTGTGTTTTTTTTTTTTTTGGTAGTGGGAAGTGATCCCAGGGGCGTTTAGTTATTGAGTCACATCTCCGGCCCTTATTTTTTTTTACTTTAAGACAGGGTCTCACCAAGTTGCTGAGGCTGGCTTTGAATTTGCGATCCTTCTGCCTCAGCCTCCTAAGCCACTGGGATTATAGGCGTAAGCCACTGTACCTGACTCAAACAGCTTTTCAACACTACATGAAGAACTGAGACATCTACTTTTTCATTCATAATACCAGCACTAGGTAGGGCCAGAACGGTTCTGTACTATAAAAGGACTGGTACCATAGAATGGGGTAAATACCTAGTCAGTAGCACAAAAGAAAAAATGGGACTGGGAAGAAATCACAATTGGTTCTTTTATGGGAGGGTGGTTTGGCAAGTAGTTTCTGACATGGTCAGGATGCAGGCAGTCCCCCACAGGATGTCCTCCTGAGGGAAGGCCAGGAGTATATCTTACAATTCTATCTTTTACTTGTTCTACCATCCCAGTATGGTGGGAATTCCTCCTCTCTGGAAGCTATCTTTCGATTGTATGGCATATGCTGTTCAAAATATTGATGCCCTCTTTTGTGAATATGCTTGTATTTTTCTTTTTTTAAAGAGAGAGGGATGGAGGGAGAGAGAGAATATCATTTTACTTGTGCTTTCATCAGGATTTTGTTTTTCTGACACCTGGTTGTGTATGTGGTTCTGGGGTTTGAACCCAGGTCCTTGCACATGCTAGGCAAGCGCTGTACCCGCTGAGCCACTGTTCTGGCCCCTGTATGTATTTTTTGTTGTGGTAAAGTGCACAAAAAAATCGATCATTTATGCTATTTTTTTAAAAAGAGAGATTCAATTTTATTTATTTTTTCATGTGGCTTTCGTTGCTCTGACACTTTGTTGTGTATGTGGTGCTGGGGTTCGAACCCGCATCCTTGTGCATGCCAGGCAAGTGCCAGAACCGCTAAGCCACTGCTCCAGCCCCATTTAAGCTATTTTTAAGTGTACCATTCTGGAGTGTTTATCACAATGTTGCAGAATGATCACCATGACTCATCAGAAAAGTTTTATCAACCTAAAAGGAAACCCTGTACCCATTAAGTAGTCATTCCCTATTCCCCCTACAACCACTAATCTGTTGTCGGTCTCTATGGATTTGCCTATTCTGTGATAGGCAAATACTCATACACCTATCAATATTTCATATCCAGATGTATCTTGACTTATGATGGGGCCATATCCTGATAAACCCATTATAAGTTGAAAATATCCTAAGTCAAAAATATATTTAATGACCTGAAAAACCCCATCATAAACTCAAAAACTAGTACGCTTTAAATCCAGACGTTCCTCAATTTACAATGGGGTTAAGCACATGTAGAGTACAGAAACTGTAAACTGAGCGTCCTAAATTAGGGAACTGGGGAGCGTTTGTAAATGGAAATCAAATCATGTAAGATCCAGCTTTTAGAGTCTGCCTTCTTTCACACAGCAAGTGTTTAAGGTTCGTCTGTGCTGCAGCATATGTTAGTGTTTCATTTCTTTTCATGGCAGAAGAATGTTCTATTGTAGAGAGATTAATTTTGCCACCCAGTCATGAGCTGATGGATACCCAGGATATCTCCACCTCAGGGCTATTGTGAAATGTGCTGTAATGAACATTTGTGTGTAATTTTTTTTTTTTTTGAGAGAGAGAGAGGGAGAGAGAAAGAGTGAATCAATTTTATTTAGTTTTTCATCTGGCCTTTTTTTCTCCAACACTTAGTTGTGTATTACTGAGGTTTGAACCTGGGTCCTCACACTTGCTAAAAAGCAAGTGCTACAACTACAACTGTTGAGCCACCCCTCCAGCGGCTGTGTACAATTTTTAAAAAAATACTTGCTTTTAATTCTTTTGGGTATGTACCTAGGAGGGAAATTGCTGTGTCATCTGTTAATTTTATGTTTAACTTACTGAAGAAGTTACACTATTTTCCTTTCCCACCTGCAATGTACGAGAGTTCCAATTTCTCTATACCTTTGCTAACACGTTATCATCATCATCATCATTTATTTTTGGTACTGGGGATTGAACCCAGAGGAACTTTACCACACTGAATCACATCCTCGGACCTTTTAATTTATTTTTTAAATTAAGAGACAGGGTCTAAGTTACTTAGGGCTTTGCTAAGTTGCTGAGACTGGCTTCAAAGCTGTGATCCTCAGCTTTAGGCTTCCAAGTCACTGGGACTATAGGTGTGTTCCAAACTATGTCCAGTTACTCGCTAACACTTATTATTCTTCAGTGTTAAATGCTTATAGCCATTCCAGTAGTTGTGAAGTAGTATCTCATTGTGGTTCTGATTTGTATTTCCCTAATGACTAATGATGATGAGCATGCTCTCAAGAGGTTTGCTGGCCACTAGTTTATCTTCTTAAAGAAATACCCACTTGGGGCTGGTGAAGTGGCTCAGCGGTTTCGGCGCTTGCCTCGCATGTGCAGGGACCCGGGTTTGTACCCCAGCACCATGTACACAATGAAGTGTCTGAGCAACAAAAACCAAATGAAAAACTAAATAAAAATTGATTCTCTCTTTCTCTCTCTCTCCCTCTGTCTTTCTCTATTTAAAAAAAAAAAAAAACCCAAACAACAACCCACTTGATATTCTTTGTTTTTAGATTGGGCTCTTCTCTCCTGCTGCTTTCAAGATCTTTTCTACTTGTTCCTTTTTTCATTTTTGGGTACTCAGGAATCAAACACAGGGCCTTACACATACCACACAAGCCCTCTACCACTGAATCAAACCCTTGGCCCTCTACTTGCTACTGGCTTTCAACAGTGTGGTTCTGGTATGTCTTTATGTGGACCTTTTTGAGTTTATCTTACTTGGAATTCATTTAACATTTTGGATGTATAGGTTCATGCCCTTAAATCAAATCTGGGAAGTTTTTAGACACTGTTTCTTCAAACATTTCTTCTACTCTTTTTTCGCTGTTCTTGCCCCCTTGATGCAAATATAGGTACACCAGATGTACCTCAGGCACTGTTCACTTTTCTCCTTTCTTTTTCCTTTCTGTTTCTCCAATTGGATAATTTGAATTGATTTTTTTTTTAAACAGAGAGACAGAGAGAGAGAGAGAGAGAGAGAGAGAGAACCAATTTTATTTAGTTTTTCATGTGGCTTTCATCACTCTGACAGTTCGCTGTGTATGTGGTGTTGGGGTTTGAACTTGTGTATTCGTGCATGCCAGACAAGTGCTGTAATTGCTGAGCCACAGCTCAGTGATTTGTTATTGCATCTGGTTTTGTTCTCTGATACTTGGTTGTGTATGTGGTGCTGGGGTTTGGACCTGTGTCCTCGTGCATGCCAGGCAAGTGCTGTGACCACTGAACCACAGCTCCAGCTCTGAACTGACTTATTTTCAAGAAGAGCTCTGATTCTTGCTGATGCCTGCTCAAATCTGTTGTTAAAATCATCTAATGTATTTTTCATTTCAGTTACTGTAATTTTCAGGTACGGTATTTTTTTTGGTTTCTTTTCACAATTTCTCTTACCTACTATTCTCTACTTGTTCATAAACTGTGCTATTGGTGTATGTGGATATATATGTATGTGTGTGTATATATAAATATATATTTAATATATAAATATATATTAAATATATATTTATATATTTAATATATAAATATAAAAATATATAATATATAATATATTATATATTTTTAAATTAAGAGTATATAGAGACACAAATGAGAGGGAAACATTATCAAACCATCAATGACCAATGTATATATAATTTGTTATCCAGGGGTAATGCCAAAACATGGATGACCACCTTGGGTTTCACCTGTTGCAGTTTCCCCCAGAAGAACTCTTGCATTAAGTGGGTATCTCGTGGAGGAATAACATCTGCTTCTGAGATGGTTCCCCTATATTCCCACTCTCCAGTATCCTAGGAGTTCTTCAAATACCCTCCCCCTCCCTATGCCTCCAAGTATCCTAGGGAGCCCTCCCCCTATTACACTGAGAATCATACAATTTGAAGTTATTGTTAGGTTAGTCGTTTAACCTAGTGCTTCCCCATGTATTCTAGCTTCCACAGATGAGAGAAACCATTCGGCCCTTGAGTTTTTTTCTTTTCTTTTCTTTTTTTTTTTTTAGGTGAGGTCTTGCTATGTTGCCCAGGTTGGCCACAAACTCCTGGGATCAAGTGATTCACCTTCCTCGGCCTCCCGAGCAGATGGGTCTACCAGCACTCATAATGGTGCTAGGTTTAAGTTCTGTGTCCATGGTATCCTTTTGCTCTCTGAGCATGTTTACGACAGTCAATTTTAAGTATTTGTCTAGTAAATCCAATGTCTTTCCATTCTTAGGGGTGGTTTCTGTCTACTGCTCCTTTTCCTGTGAATGGGTGACACCTTCCTGTTTCTTTGTATGCCTGTTACTGTTGAAACTGGGAATTTTGAATGTTATAATGTGGAGGTTAGATTGCTTTTTGCAGGGTTTGCAATTTAGTAACTTCATTTTTTTCTGCCATACCAGGGACTAAACCAATGGGTGCTTTGCCGCGGAGGCACTCCCCAGCGATTTCTTTTTTCTTTTTAAAAGAGAGGGAGAGAGGGGCTGGAGCAGTGGGTTAGTGATTACTGCACTTGCCTGGCATGTGCAAAGGCTGGGGTTCGAACCCCAGTACCACACACACAACGAAGTGTGGGAGCAACAAAGGCCACATGAAAAACTAAATAAAATTGATTCTCTCACTGTCCCTCTTTCTTAAAAAAAAAAAAAAAAAAAAAAAAAA
>PVKS010036201.1:0-19521 GCA_004027875.1 Aplodontia rufa | reverse complement strand
ACACACACACACACACACACACACACACACAGCTTATTAGAATAAATGAATTCAGTGAAGTTGCAAGGTATAAAGTCAACATAGAAACATCAGTAACATTTTTATACACAAATAAAGACCTATCTGAAAAATAAATCAAGAAAACAATCTCATGTACCATAGTCTCAAAACAAAATTTAACTCTGTAGGAGCAAATTTAACCAAAGAGGTGAAAGATCTATGCACTGAAAATTATAAGACAGTGATGAAAAAAATTGAAAGAAACACATGGAAAGATTCTGTGTTTGTGGTTTGGAAGACATAATATTGTTAAAGCGTGCATACTACCCAAATCTGTATACAGATTCAATGTAATCTCTATCAAAATCTCAATGTTATTCTTCATAGAAATAGAAAAATATCCTAAAATTAATATGGAACCATAAAAGATCACCAACACCAAAAACAATTCCAAAAAAGATACAGTTGGAAGTATCACCCTTCCTGAGTTAATATTGTATTACAAAGCTATGGAAGCAAAACAGTATGGTACTAGAATAAAATTAGACAGAGTAGAACAAAATAGCCCATAAATTCATCCAGATTTATACAATCAGCTAATTTTTGAGAACGGTATCAAGAGGACCTAATGGGAAAAAGATGGTCATTTAAATAAATGGTGCTGGGAAAAGTTTTCACATACAAATTAATAAAATTGGACTCTTATTTCACACCACATACAAAAACCAATTCAAAATGGTTAAAAGACCAAAATATAAGACCAGAAACTACAAAATGTCTAGAAGAGAACATGGTGAGAAAGCTCCTGAACACTGCCTTCACCAATTTTTGTTGTTTCTTTTGGTTTTGGACATCACACCAAAGCTCAGGTCACAAAAGTAAAACTAAATAAATAGGACTACTTCAAAGTAAAAGGCTTCTGCACAGAAAGGGAAAAATCAACAAATCAAAGCAGCAGTGTACAGATTGTAAAAAAATATGCAAACTGTTTGATAAGGGGTTAATACTCAAAATTTATAAAGTGGAAAAACAATAGCCAATTAAAAAGTAATCAAAAGATCTGAACAGACATTACTTCAAAGACATAAAAAGGCCAGCAAGTATATGAAAAAGTTTTTAACATCATTAATCATCAGATAAATGCAAAATGCAAAGAGAAACCTTTATGCATTACCACCTCACTCTCATTAGGATGACTTTTATTAAAAAATCAAAGATGGAGCTGGTGGTATTGCTCAACGGTAGAGCATTTATTTGCTTAAGCACATGCAAGGCCCTGGGTTTGAGCATCAGTACTGAAATAAATTAAAAAACGAAAGATGACAGGTGGGCACAGGAACACATGCCTGTAATCCCAGCAACTCAGGAGGCTGAGGCAGAAGGATTGCAAGTTCAAATCCAGCCTCAGACACTTAGCAAGGCGCTAAGCAACCAAATGAGACCCTGTCTCAAAACGGAAACCCTGGGTTCAATCCCTAGTACCAAAAAAAATAAATAAATAAATCGAAGACTGTTGGTGGAGGGGCTGGAGCGGTGGCTTGGCAGTAAGGGCACTTGCCCAGCATGCACCAAGTACATGGGTTCAAGCCCCAGCACCCACGTACACAACTAAGTGTCAGAGCAATGGAAGCCATGTGAAAAACTCAATAAAAATTGATCCTCTCTTTCTCTCTCTCACTCACTGTCCTTCTCTCTTTAAAAAAAAAAAAAAAAAACAAAGACTGTTGGTGGAAATGTAGAATGGTACACCCATTATGGAAAACAATATGGAAGTTTCTAAAGAAATTAAAAATAAAACAACCCTGTGACCCAGAAAGCTCTCCCCTAAGCATATATCCAAACGAAATAAAATCACCAACTCTTAGAGAATATTTGCACACCCATGTCCATTGCACTACCATTCACAATAGCCAAGATATGCAATATTTTCCACAGAGATAAAAAAAATCAATCCTAAAAGTCACATGGAACCATAAAAGAACCCTAACATCCAAAACAATTCTGAGAAAGAGAAACAAAGAAGTATCAAACTTCCTTATTTAATATTATATTGCAAAGCTATAGAATCAAAATAGTGTAATACACACACACACACACACACACACACACAGAGGAAGACAATTCAGTCCTAACAAAGAATGTGATATTGCCATTTGCCAAAACACAGACAAACCTGGAGGATGTTACACTGAATGAAATAAGCTAAACAGAAAAAAATGCATGATATCACTTAAATGTAGAATATGAGGGCTGGCGCAGTGGCTCAGCAGTTATGGTGCTTGCACGGCATGCATGAGTACATGAGTTCAAACCCCAGCACCCATGTACACAACTAAGTGTCAGAGCAATGGAAGCCATGTGAAAAACTCAATAAAAATTGATTCTTTAAAAAAAATAAAATAAATGTAGAATATGAAAACAAATTCAAATACAGATATGTGTCACTTAATGACAGGATATATTCTTAATGATATATTCTGGAAATGTATCACTAGGTGATTTTGTTGTTTTTACAAACATCATAGAATGCATTTACATAAACCAAGATGGCTGTATCAGTAGGCAGTATCATTTTATGGGATCACATTCTTATATGTGATCCATGGTTGATGGAAATATTGCTGCAGTTAGAGAACAAAATAGTAGTTACTGGGGCAAAGGTTTGGTAGGAAATTGAGAGATGTAGGTTATAGGATACAAGGTAGCAGATAAATAGGAATATTAAGTGTATGAGATAAGGAACTGTTATGGCTTGAATGTATACACCACAAGTTCATATGCTACAGATTTAATACTCAAATTCCCATGTTAATGGCATTTGGAGGTGGGACCTTTGGGATATAATTAGAACTGGATGAGTGCTATGGGTCAGATATGAGGTGTCTGACCTCATATCTGTGTGAATTCAGGAATATTCAGAGGTACAATGATCAGATTATGAGAACTGTAATGTAATAAGTACATCTTTGTTTGAATGGACTGAGTAGTAATTGTAGGCAGGTAAGGTATGGCTGAAGGAGGTGGGACAGTGGGAACATGCCCTGGAAGGGTTCATCTACCCTGCAGTCCCCTTTTCCCCACCCCTTTCTCTGTTTCCTGGTTGCCATGAGTTGAGAAGCACTTTTCCACCAGGCTCTTCACCAGGATGTTTTGCCTTACATCAGACCCACAGCAGTGGAGTCTGGTGACTGTGGACTAAGCCTCTTAACCCAGGAGCCAAAATAAACTTTTCCTCCTCTAAGTTGTTCTTGTCAGGTATTTCATTTACAAGGAATATAAGCTGACTAACTAAAAGAGGCCACGAGGGTGGGTCCCTTGTGATATCTTGAGTATTTTTTAAGAAAAGGAAGAAAGTCCTGAGCTAGCACCCTTACTCTGTCTCACCATGCAATGCCATCTGCCATGTTTTGATGCTGCAAGAAGGACCTACTAGATGCTCAGCAGATGCCAACACCATGCTCCTGACTTGCCAGACTCCAGAATGGTGACATAAACAAACTTCTACTATGTAAATTACCCAGTCTGTGGTATTCGGTTACAGCAACAGAAAATGGATTAAGATAGCTACTCAAGGGGAAAATTTTAATGTTAAAACATAACTTAAGTCATCCGTAGTGTAATTTTAAAGATAGCAGTGTGTGTGTGTGTGTGTGTGTGAGTTCTACTTGTCATCTTAGGAAGTAGACACATACACTGGAACCAAAAAGGTTTAAAGTCTCACCCTTTAAAAATGCATATTTTTAATTCACTGAAAGAGGTTTTCTAATACATCTTCTAGGCAAAATGCTTTCATTTTAAAAATATATTCTTATCTGCCAAGAAGTACTGAGTCCCTCAAAAAAAATTATTTAATTCATTTTCAACTACCACTCTGTTAAAGGTATCTGTAACCGACTTAAAAGAAAGGTTATAGACTATAATTCAAGCTTTACAGTATTATATGCTTCCTGAATATTCTTTAAGTGAAGAGAAAAGGTCTAGTCATGAGTTGGAATTTTTGTCAACCCAGACACAGTACTCTAGGCATATACTTTTTTCATCCCCAAATATCATCTTCCCTGGATTGCTAGGGAAATGACAAAGTGAAAAGAAATCAAAATGTCAGAAGAAGGAGGAAGGTGATCTGAGGCTATCTACTGACGCCACTGGCTATGATTTACCTAACAAATCAGTCACTTTGAGTATCCATGAGTGAGCCCAAGACCACTTTGTGTTGTTAAGAGTCATCTCCACATAACCTGCCGGCTGAGGCAAATTAGTTAAATCATAAATTCTACAAATACAGTATATTGGTCAAACACATAAATTCAATCCTGACCATCCCTGAGAACCTTTCAGTTGGAGAAGCATTTCCAAAGAGAACAATTGTGTTAACAAAGATCTGACAATCTTTCTGGCCTATAAATTTTATCCAAAAAATTAAATGGTTAGAAAAAATACATTCTCCTATTCCTTATGTTTATTTAACTAAATTTTCAAACCTACAACCAGGTAATTAGCACCACATATCCTTGTCATTCAACCTGGGGTTGCCACAACCTTTCTGGAGTCATCACTAAGGTAGCTTTGATTCACCTGTTGTTATTATTTTCTCAAGCCAAAGCAAATGGGACCGTGATGTAGCCCAAGAGGAATACGGAAAGCAGTGAAAGCCTGAGAGTGTGAAATGAACTGAGCTTAGAGGAAATTTAATGGAAGATCCTGTGCACAAGAGCAGCAAAATGACAAAAGGCTAGGATGACCCTTTATCAAAAATTGAAAAAAAAGGGGGGGTAAAAGTTGGTCAAAAGCCAACTTCACCATATCCACCACTCTATCGCCAGCATGGCCTACTTTTCTAGGCTTGGAGCGGCAACTACAGGCAGGTAGGGAGAGGGCCAGGACTACAGAACTACCAGTTCCTCTACACCAATGCACCTTCCTTTGCCATGTCAGCTAACATACCTTAGAAGGCAGAGCACAAACGGAATACCCACTGGTTGGTTATGAATCAGGCAGAGAAGGTCCGAGGTACCTGTCACACCTTCCTTCTCGCCACATCTCCTGGGTTCCTAGGCTCCATTTTAGCTTCTCACTACCAAAAAGTAACATTACCACATCCTGTTCCTTCAAAGGTGGTAGGGGTCTGTACACAGCCATCATTACAAACTGAAGACCCTGATGGTGTAGAACAGTGGTTCGCATTAGTTTCACTGGGGGTTTAAGAGGGACCTGGGGTAATCAACTGGGGCTAGGCCTTTGGGAGCTGTGTAGACAAAGGACTGTATCTGCAGGCCAACCTGCCCCTTTGCCAGGTTGGTACCCACCAGGGAAGAAAGAGCAGAGAATCAGGATGCTATTCCTGGGGTTGCACTTGTGGAAACCAGGAGCTCGGCAGGGCTCCCCAACTCCCTTCCAGCGACCTGCTTTCTTCCAAGGCTCCAGTCTTGAGGCCTTATACACGCACTTAGAATGAACAGCCCTCCAAGGAGAAAACCATTCCTCCGCAGCGCCGCCAGAGGGCACCTGCGGGCGGTGCCGGGGGCTGGACGAGGCAGAAGGCGGAGCTAGGGCCGGGCCGGGCCGGGGCCAAAGCCTGAGGGGCGGGGCCAGAGGCTGGGGCGGTGGAAAAGTCTATTTCGTCTCCGCCCTCGGCGTCTCGCCCTAGGTCCTCACTTCCGGGGCCCCCTTCTAATTCTTACCAGCATGGGGCCTCCGAGGCTGGCTTTCTCCGTGACCCACAAGAGCCGCTTGCCTGTCCTCGCCCTGCACGCGGAAGACCCCCGCCCTTCCAGGATGCATTACCTAGTGCCGCGGTCACGGTCACCGTCACAGGCACCCCCCAACCCCACCCCCGGCCTGTCCCCGGTCCTTCTCTCTCCCTCACCCGCACCTGCTTGGAAGCTCCCGGGGACCGCAGGTGCGGGCGACCGCGAAATTCCACGCCCCGCGGAGATCCGCCAGCTCTGGGGAGGGGAAGGAAGGGGACGCGCAGTCCGGAGGCGCTCTCAGGCAGGTTCCCAGGTGCCTCCGAACCGCTCAGCAGGCGCGGCCACTGCCCCCGCCATGGTGTCCCTCAAGTCCGTGAGAGGGGTGGGATTCTCACCGACGCAGTCGGGAACCCCGAATCCCACTTGGGGTCCCGTTCGTGCTACACCAGAGTCTCCCCCTCTGCAATAGGATTCTTGTCCAGAACCCGCGAATCCTCTAGAAGGACAGCTCTTGATTTTGTTGGGTGAGGAGTCTCCCCGATTTTTAGAAAGGCCACGGTGCGGGGGTAAAATCAACTGAGGGTTCTTGAATAGTTATAATTAAATTTGAGGCAACAACTGAATTTCAGCCGGTGTCTGCAAAGTAGCCGTCTTGCATGGACCTTCAGGCCGTCCACGTAGTATTCAGACTGTTCTTAGAAACATCCTCCACTTTTTGCATTTGTTTCAATTGAAATTAATTTACACAGAACTTCATTAAATGGCTATTTATTACTGATTTGACATCTGAGGAGCCACAAACTTTCCGCAAGAAAGGAAACCTCTAATGGGGTTAAAGGACTTGGGTGGTACAAGACTGTTTCCTGCTTGCCCTGAGGCAGGGTCCCTGCGGCAGTGACCGTGACAGTTTCCCAAACCAAATCTGCCCCTTTTTCTCTTCCAGATTGTGCCTTGTTAGCCAAGAAGTATGGAGGTGACTCATGGCAGACCTTACTGTTGCAGGGAGCTTGAAGGAGCTGATGTTCTCTCAGACACTTTATACGCTAATGAATTGCACACTCCACTACGAAAAACCACCCGCCCAGCGGCCTCAGAGGACAGGTAAAACAAAAGTTAAAAGCAGGAAATTTTAAAAGGGATTTCATATATTAGTACTTTTTTTGTAAGTGAGGAAAAAAAATGTTCTAGGGATCTTCTGTTTATCACATCATAGGGAAGGCAAAATGTGACATTTAAACCTTCCAGTGTCCACATTTGTTAGGAACATAAGAGAAGTTTCTGTGTACTAGGAAAAAAAGCAGACATCCAGTTCTTCCACTACACTCTAGAATGGTCACTTCATTTGGAAATTAATTTATTTTAGTCAAAGATTTTTTATTTTATAAAGAGTATTGAGGTGGTTCACCATCATCCCCTAACACCATCTGCTCAAAAATACACTCAGGATCTGTTGCTCATAGTTACTATCTGAGTTTTTGCTTTACTAAATTTCCCACAGCACATTACTCAATATGATTAAAAAGGGACTGGTGATATGGCTCACTGGTTAAGTTAAATGTGCCCCTGGATTCAATCACAAGTTCCAAAAATAAAATTTTTTTGAAAAATGCAGAAACACTCATCAACAGCTTTTCACTGAAATATTAATTCCCTTTACCTAAAAAGTCTATGATTGGTTCACGTTTGACTGAAAAATCCCATAACTAGCATGAGATTTAAAAGAAACACATTTAAGAAAGTACTGATTTTGATTAACTGACCATAAAATTAAATACACATAGGGTCAGCTACTTATAAACTATAATAAGAGTTTATTTAAAGTAATATCTAGAGATGGGTATCTGCCCCAATAACTAAAACTTCATTTCCCTTTTCATGTGAATTCTTTCCTTTCACAGTCCCCTGATTGCGAAAGCCAGGATGATCATATCTTCTTGGAACCTCTCCTCTTAACTCCCTCTTAAAAAGCAGCCAGACAGTTTGCACAAGATTCTCTTTTCCCTCAATGTTACTCTCCTGAACTCTCTGAAAAGATTTATCAGGGGAACCGTGGCACCTCCTCTCCATCATTTCTGAGGCTTACTTCTTCAAACCAAATTCTGGGTCTCTGGCTCTCAGCACAAACCACAGAGTTTCTTATAAGCAAAACAAAACAGTACAAAGTAAAAAGATGGCTTTTAGGGATTACCTTCCTAATGATAAGGGTTCACCTGAGTCCCAGCATACATTAGCTCCCAGCAGCTCAATTTTCTAAACATAGATAAATGTTTAACCCTTTTATAATAGGATGTATTTTGTCTATTGGCAATTTTAACAGTGATGTAGAATGGTTCTCACATCAGCCACCTCATTTTCTTTTCATAATAGACAACACCATCTAGATGCATGGTTAGTTTGCAGACAAGGCCACTTCATACTCACCTGAGGAACTTTCTAAAAATACTTATTCCCAGTCATGATCTATATGTATTCTGGCTCACTAGGTCTGAGACACAGCAAGGCAGTCAACATTTTTTAGAAGTTTTGTAGCTTATTTTGAGAATGTCTGGGCTAGCAGAAAGCACTGAAAACATCAAGAAAACCAGAATAATGTTTGTATTATGTTTCCGACTTACCCAAAACCAAGAGCAAGCTAATCTATATACAAGTACTTCAATTACTTTATTCACTTGTATATTTATAGAACAATTATAATAGACAATATTTCATACAACCTCACTTGATCTCCTTTAAGAATAATAATAATAATAATAATAAGCCAGGTGTGGTAATCCCTGCAATTCGAGGCAGGAGGATTGCAAGTTCAAAGCCAGCCTCGGCAACTTTGCAACACCCTAACTCAAAATAAAAAGGGCTGAAAATGTGGCTCAGTGGTTGAGTGCTCCTGGGTTCAATACCTGGTACCAAGGAAAAAAAAAAGGTTAAGTAAATAAACAAGTCGTATATTATTTTGTAT
Organism: Aplodontia rufa; assembly: GCA_004027875.1. Classification (NCBI taxonomy): domain Eukaryota; kingdom Metazoa; phylum Chordata; class Mammalia; order Rodentia; family Aplodontiidae; genus Aplodontia; species Aplodontia rufa. Next base: position 10,875 of record PVKS010036201.1, on the reverse strand, counting down.
TTCTTCCATTGAAAATTCAACAGTGGCAGGGACAGCTACTCAAAATCATCAGATTCCTGTCCAGTTTTTCCATTTACCTGACTTCTTACCTCTTGCAAGTTATCTAGCTCATTAGGTAGAAAAACATATTACTTAAAGAAGTACCTTGAGAATTGCTTAAGATTTCATTATAGGTTCCTGCTTTGTTTCTGAATTTATTTCATAGCTTTCTGATTCTTGAACTTTCTTTTTTATTTTTTTTGCTACTAGCATTCTCGGCTAACTGAAAAGAAAATGAGTGTTATGTTCGTTCCATTTTCCTTTAATCATGCTTTCTAATAATTTGTGACTAACAAAAAAAATAATAATTTGTGACTAAATTTATCCCTTTTGATATGGAATTTTGTACTTAAAATTTTGTACAGTGACTTCAGAATGAGACATTGGTTCATCCAAAGAGAATGAATCTCTCCTCAAAATAAGTAAGCACTTAATTTTCTGTGCCTATAGATCACCACATCAGTAATTTGATAATTATTCTCTTTATTATGGAGATGTGTTATGTTTAAACTTTGAAATTAATTTGAAAACCTCAATTTTTACTTAAATTGTCTTCTCTTATGCAGTGCTATAAGTATTGAGGGCAGGCTGAGAAGACCATGAGACCCTAAAATAAAAGAGAAACACATTTTGCATTGTCCTTTATTTTTAATTTTTTTTTTTTTGCAGCTTACGAACTTTAGGTGGATGCCAGCCCAAGGTATTGATTAACACTTTATACTAGCTCATCCTTTGGGACAATGTAATATATGGGGGTCAAATGTTGAGAAATGGACTCATTTATGATTTAAATGTAACTTTTACAGAGTTGAACATTAAAGCTTAGATTGTCATTAATCACGTGTATTTAAATATTTTTCACTTGTCATGTGTCCCAAACCATATCTGTTGATCATAGAGAGCAAATGGATTCTTTGAGGTCTGAGAGCTGAATGCCAGCATCCCTTCTATAGCACCCAAAATCAATAGTCACCAAGATTCTTCTTGACACTAACTAGGGCAGGGTTAGGTGAACTTTTTTCTGTAAAGAACCAGACAGATATTTTAGACTTAAATCTCTGCCACAACTGCTCAACTCTTTCATTGTAGGACAGAAGTAGCCAAACACTGTAGACAATGCATAATAGCATGGCTGTGGTTGCATTCCAATAAAATAATTATTTACAAAAACAGAGGGTTGGGGGGCTGGAGCTGTGGCTCAGTGGTTACAGTGTTTGCCTTGCATGCCCTAGTACACCAGTTCAAACCGCAGCACCACATACACAGCGAAGTCTCAGAGCAACAAAGGCCACATGAAAAACTCAATAAAAATTGTTTCTCACTTTCTCTCTCTCTCTCTCTCTCTCTCTCCCTCTCTCATTGTCCCTCAGGAAAAAAAAAAAAAAAGAGGGTTGGATTTAACCTATAGGTCATAGTGTGCCAACCATTGATCTAGTGACTCGTATGATAATGTAGTCCTGAGAGTTACTTCTTTGTTCCTTTCAGTACTTTTTACAGGATGATTACATTAAGCCAAGCACTGTAAGGCACAAAGAAAAATATGGCCCCACAGTTTCTGACTCTCTACGCTCCCCTTTCATGCCTCCACTTGCTCTCCGTTGCTCTTACAGTGTAGTTTACAAGTCTTATGCAGCCGCATAGGATATTGCCCTTCCTTTCCTCTCATGCTTCACCTCTCACCATGCCCCAAAGTCCTGAACTCTACATTAGCTCTACTGTTACAGTCCAAAATTCAACCCTGCCCTTAAGATCTGAGTTCTGCTCAAGTCTTTACAAATTGAAGCCTTGTGGAATTCCTCATAATATCCGAATTCCTAGGGTGAGAATGGGGGCACTTTAAAAGTCTCATCCCATCTAACTTTGGGTTCTTTGTTCCTCTTATCCTGTTGCTATTCAGCAATGTATTGACCCAGAGGCAAAACTTAATTCCTCAATTTCCTTCAAAGACCTTTCTGTTTTAAAAAATCAAGATAGTCTGTAGACAAGATGATTCAATGAGAACTTCTTTTCTATAAACGGTGCTGAAACAACTGAATTTCTGCATGCAAAAGAATAGGTTAGACTCTTATCTCATACCATAAATAAAAATTAACTTATCATGAATCAGAGACCAAATGTAAGAGCTAAATCTATAAACTCTTATAAGAAAACAGGTATAAATCATCATCTTGGATTTGGCAATGTATTCTTAGATTTGACACCCAAAGCCAGGCTACAAAAGGAAACATAAATTGAACTTCATGATAATTAAAAACATGTTTCAAAGAACACTATCAAGTAAGTGAAAAGAAAATGCATATCAGAGAACAGAAGAAAATATTTGCATATCATTTCTAATAAAGACTTGTATCTAGAATACATAAAGAACTCATAAGTCAAAAATAAAGCAAATAACCTGACTTAAAAATAGAAAGGATCCAAATAGACATTTCTTCACAGAAGATACACAAATGACCAATAGTAACATGAAAAAATACCTAGTATCATTAGTCATTTGGAAAATGCAAATCAAAACCACAACAACAGTGGCAGAGTGCTCGCCTACTATGGGCAAGGCCCCAAGTTCAGTCCTCAGACCTGAAAAAAAGCCAAACACAATAACACTTGACACCCCTTAAAAAATCAAGATAAACAATAAAAATTGATCTTTTTAAACAGAAAATAACAACTATTAGCAAGTATGTGGAAAAATTGAAACTCTCATACGATGTTGGTGGAAATATAAAATGGAGCAGCTACAATAGAGAACAGTTTGGCAATTCCTTAACCCAGAATTAGCACATAACTCAGCCATTTAAGGCACTTCCTTATATATTCCCAAGAAAACAAAAAACAAGCATTCAAATAAAAACTTGGACATGAGTATTCATAGCGACATTGTTCATTAGAGTCAATTATGATCAACTGAGGAACAGCTAAACAATGTAATTGTTTTATTCAGCTGTTTCATCGCTGTGATGCAACAACCTGATGAGAACAGTTTTAGAGGAGGAAAAGTATATTTGAGGGCTCACAGCTTTAGAGACCTCTGTTCATAGAAGGCTGGCTCCACACCTCAGGGCTTGAGGTAAGGCAGAACATCATAGCAAGAGTGTGGTGGAGGGAAATGGCCCATGTGATGATCAGGAAGCAAAAAGACTCCATTCTCCAAATAAAAAATATGTACCCCAAAGACACGCCCACAACAACCTACCTCCTCTAGCCATACCCTACCTACCTTCAGTTACCACTTAACCCCTATCAGAGGATTAATTCACTAATTGGACTACGGATCCCATAACCCAATCATTTCTCCTAAGCCTTCTTGGATTGCTTCACACATGAGCTTTTGGGGGACACCTAGTATCCAAACCATAACAGTGGTATATCCATATAGTGAAATATTATGCGACTATTAAAAGGAACAAAGTACAGACACATGCTACAACATGGATGAACCTTGAAGCCATCATGCTAAGTGAAGGAAGCCCATCAGAGAAGGCCATATATTATACAATTCAGCATCCAATGATATAAATCAATATATATAATTCAATTTATATGAAATGTCTAGAATAGCCAAACCTATAGAGAAAGTAGATTAGTAGTTGCTTAGGGCTAGGGTAAGGGTGAGGGGGCTAGGAGGTGAAGACTTAAAGAGTACAGGAATTTTAAGATGATGAGACTTCTAAAATTGTACATATCAGTAAACTAAAAACAATTGAATTATATAGTATAAGTTGATGAATTTTTTAGCATGTGAATTATTTCCCAATAAAGTTGCTTTCAAATAAATACACTACCACTGTTGGGGGAGATAATCTGCAGGAATTCAGTTCTTCAGCAGTCTTATAATCCCTGAATACCCAGAATCTATCATAATCTACACAGTACCAAGAATTCTGTGTTCTATCTAAAAATATTTATGAAGCGATAGACATTTTATTTGTTGCTGAACAATTTCAAAAGCCCCTTCTATTCTCATAGGTATCAGGAATTAAGGGAGTCACTCCAACGGTGTAAACTTCCATGGGGTGCCGAAAGGGAATATGGTGGGATTATACCAGTTTCACTGCCTGAGGAACACAGGCCAAAATGTGAACCTCCTCGTCTAATGGGCAAAGGACATCAGCATTATGGATTTGGAGGAGAAACCTGGCCAAGGTAACTAAGCTTTCTGCCATTCACATTTTACTTAAAATAGGTTGTTATCCATTTTCTCTGTTTCTGTTGAGTCCTTTGTTAACTTAAATATGCCTTTAAACTAATTTCTTTTATTATAAACACAGATAGAAAAACTAATTATATCATTTCTAATTATGAAATCAGTAAAAAACCTATTTATTAAATATTTTTCTGTCCCTAGAGATGTCAAAGTAGTCTAATAAAAAATTAGATCTGATTAACCTAATTCCCTCCCTTATCACATCTTACATAAAACCAAATGAAGGAGAGAAGGATATTAAACATGTTTTTGTCTGAGCAAAGAGTTGGCCTAATTTGTGTAGATGTTCTTGGTTTTTGGAACATCTGATTTGTAATTTTTTTCACCAATCTTTAACATAGTCATTAGAATTCGCTGACAGTGTTTTCAAGTATTAATGTATTTAAATAATGATTTATAAATCCTAAAGTCAGTTTCAGTAACTATATTCAAAACACAAGTTAAACTGAAGAGAAAGCAAAAATATCTGAGCAGGAAATTAAATTTCACTTTAAATATTTACTAAAGATTACTTAATTTTAATTATGAATTCAGAGAATTCATCAAACCATGGCATAAAGATTGCTTTCTTCTTTTTCATCTAACCATCTTGATTACCTGGGTTATTAACAATCTATCTAGTTAGCTAGTTTTTTGTTGTTGTTGTTGTTGTTCTGTGGCAAGCAAAAGAAATAAGGAAGACAAGCCACAGCTAGAGAGAGAAACATTAAAAACAGGGACATAAGCCAGGCACAGTGGCATATATCTATAATCCCAGCACCTGGGGAGGCTGAGGCAGGAGGATTGCAAGTTCAAAGCCACCCTCAGCAACTTAGCAAAGCCCTAAGAAACTTAGTGAGACCCTGTCTCAATATTTTAAAAAAGACCTGGGGATGTGGTTCAGTGGTTAAATACTCCTGGGTTCAATCCCTGGTACCAAATATATATATATATATATATATAAACAAAAGTAAGTAAATAAAAATAGGGACATATATGGCTCATAGTCTTATCAAAACTGTAGGAAAGCAGTATAAAACTGACAGATGTAAAGGCCCAATGGTCAGAGGTCTATTGGGCAGATTTAGAGATCAGCACATTGTAGACAGTGAGGACCTCAAGTTCACTCGTTCATTCAACAGGTTTTTAAGTCCCCACTCTCATGGAAACTTTGTAATGCAGTGTAGATTCACGTTTTTGTAAAGTAGATGTTCATCATCCTGGTTTTACCATGAATAGACAGAGAATCAAGAGATTCAGTATTTTCCCTTGGATCAAACCACTATAAAGTTGTGGAACAGGGATTTTGAGTCCAGATTTGTTTGACTACAGAACCCAAACCCACATTCTTTTCACCTGTTCATTTTATTTATTTGTTTTAGTTTAGTCAGGTTTTTTTTTCCTTTTTTTTTTTCCTGCTGTGACCAAAAGATCTGACAGGAACAAATTTAGAGAGGAGAAAGTTTATATGGGGCTCACAGTTTCAGAGGTCTCATCCAAAGATGGCTAGCTGTATTCCTCAAGGGCCGAGATAAGGCAGGACATCATGGCAGGAGAGAGAGAGGGAGAGAGAGCTCCCCTCACCAGGGACAAAATATAAAAGCCAAAGAAAGGCACACCCTCCTCCAGTAACCATAGTTATGGCCTATCGGGATTAACACACTGATAAGGTTAAGACTCATAACCAATCATTTCACCTTTAAACTTCCTTGGATGGTCCTTACACATGAGCTTTTAGGGGAACCTAATATCTAAACAACTTAACACCATTTATTCATCCAATTAAGTATAGAAAGTATTGTTTTACCAACCTGGAAGGGTATATCTCTTTATGGAGTTTATAGCTATTGTCCTCTAATATTTGAATATTAAAAAAAATATTCAGGTGTCTAAAAGAATTAGAAATATTTGTACAGACATTCAGTATGTAGGGACTGGGGCAATGGTTCAGCAGTAGAGCACTTGCCTGGGATGCACAGAGTCCTGGTTTTGAACCCCAGCACCACATACACAACTAAGTATCAGAAAACAAATCCAGATGAAAAAATAAATAAAACTGACTTGTTCTTTTTCTCTCTCTTAAAAAAAAAATTTCAATGTGTCAAAAGAAGGTCAAACACTAGTTTCTTAAGAGAATGCAGTTTGAAATGAGAGGTTTGTGTTGGTCTTACTGAATGCAGCCCCAAGACACTAGGAGAGGAAATACTTGATTCAGGTAGAATCCCATTCATGTCTGACTCAGAAATGTAGGTTAATGTATTTCATTCTTTTCTTGCCCCTTTATATCATTATGATTTTAGCATATTCATCTCTTAAAATATATATTCAGGACAAACTCCTGTCTTCATATATATGTGCAAATTACTTGACAAACAAGTACAGAATAGAATTTACCTTGTTTCCTAACAAGGAAAAACATCTATTACAATATTTTTCTTTCTCACTAAAAAGAGCCTTTTAAGCATAATAGAAATGTTTACAGCTCTCTTATGGGTCAAGCTTCATTTAGTTTATGGAAGGAAAAAAATAAAAGCTTTCTCTGGCAACCACACCTTGCTACCTCCCCTGGCAGGGGGTTTTTCAGTGGGCATTTATGGAAAATAGAATCACTCCTTTGCCTTACCAACCATTCTGTCCTGTGCGTTTGGAAATTAAAAATACCTACTCCTTAGGAAAATGTCTAGGTGAAACATCCGAAAGTATGTCATCTAAGGTTAAAAAATAAAAAGAGCAAATTTTATTACAGAATATTTAATTACCCATGTTTCTATACACATGTTCCAATGCAATGTCCACATCATACCATGTGGGGCATCACTATACCTTGTAACTCTCCCTGACATAAAAATATCTAAGTAAAATTCTTTTAAAGGAACTTTAGCAATATTAACTTACCCATAATATTCAAGTTGCAGAAATTCTGAGTGAGGTCAGTCATCACCAAATTCAGCATCCGTTCACTGAAAGAACAATATCACAAAGTACTGAAAATGTATAACCTAGTTTTCATTTCTATAAGCATTGCTTTAAGTTCGGTAAAATTGTTAATTTTGGAAAAGGAAGTGGATTCTCCCTTTAAACTACTAACTAAAAAGCTCTTAAAATAGATCTGTAGTTCTCTATGAACTAAAGGATACGTTGAATTTCCTGGGAATTCTGATTTTTTTTGTACTCTTTTTTAATAATAGTAATATTGAAATGTATTAAAAATGACTATATGAAGCAAAATCTCTTCTAACATATAAAAGATTAAATAAGTACAAATTTTAGCAGCAGCCAGCTACCAAACAATAAAAGAGAAACACCCCTAAGACATTCATTTTAATAAGTGGCAGCCAAGGAAAGAAAATTCTATTCATTTTTTTGCAGACCCTAACTTAATGTTTCCTTGTCCTATATATTGCAAGGTGTTTAGCACTCCTGGCTCTTGACCTGTACATACCGGTTGCATCCTTTATTCATTATGACACTAAAACAGAGCCACTTCATATATTCCCATGTTCTCCCTGGAAGTCTTAAGACCCAAGAGGAAACAGCATGATTGTTTAAGAGTCATTATACCTAACCCAAGCCCTGTATTCCAAATGTGTATTGAGACAAATTGAACCTATAAAACCCTGCATTTCTCCAGTTTGAAGAGATTAAAAGAATGAGTAAGTCATCCTGTTAGTAAGGGGAGAAATCTTGAAAGAGACAAAGAGACTAATGGTAAGTGGGAAAATTATTTTTCTACATTATTATATTCCAGAACAATAATTTCCCCACTCATCCAAATGGATTCAGTGCTCACCAGCTTTCCCTTTTTTTTTTTCTTTCTCATCTCAAAAAGATAGTCATTGGGGTTGGTGGCTCAATGGTTATGGTGCTTGCCTGACATGTACAAGGACCAGGATTCAAACCCCAGCACCATATACACAACCAAGTGTTCGAGCAATGAAAAACTAAATAAAATTTTCTCTCTCTCTCTTTCACTGACCATTTACCTTAAAAAAAAAAAAAAAGATAGTCATGGGTACTGGCAGTGAAGTACATGAGAGGTGCAATAACTTCTCTACATTTTGCTAATTTCCCATACCTTGCCTAAGTAAGATCCAAAAATCTACTTCCTAGCCTCCCTAAGCATCCAGGGTGCAAACATGTACTCTAAAGTTGTGCTGATCACTCACATTTGCAGAAGATATTGATTTGCAGGTGAGTAGCTATTCTGGGTAGATGAGATTGACAGTACAGACTCACTCTAAAAATATAGGGTGGGCATTCAAAAGATATGGGACCGTCCCAGTGACAGGTGAGCACTTCAGCATGTCTGAAAACATTACTGGATAGGTCAGCCTCCTTTGACCACCACCTCCTAGTCCCGCCTCCCTTCCTAGAGGACACCACAATTACCATTTTGGTGTATCTCTTTCCACACCTTCTGTTATCTGTTTACACAATCGTACATGTGCCCATTAAACTTTTATGGTGTTATTTTGTTTCTGTGTGAAATCATTTGATATGTAGTGCTAAGCAATTTGTGTTTTTTCTCTACAATCTAGATAGTCCTATGTCAATTAGCACAGATCTACTTTATTATTTTTAAATTCTTTTAATATTCCACAATATGGATTCTTCACAGATTATTTAGCGATAATAAGATCAACATAATTGCTTGATCCTTTTTTTTTAACGTACTGTAATGAACCTCCTTGTATACAACTTGTTAAGCTCATGAACAAATGTTTCTCTAGGGCAAATCCTAAGTAGAAGCCTACGTCATAATATATGAATTTTCTAATTTAGCAAATTTAGTAGATATCCTGGATATCAATCCTTTATATGTTATCTTTATTTCTTCCAATTTTTATTTTATTTAAGCTTTTTATTGTCCTTTGTATTATCAAATGTCCTTTTGGCTTTTCACTTTTAAAAGAAAAATCTTATTTAAAAGACCCTCTTTACCAGCTAAGAAAAAAGCATTCCTATGCATTTTCTTTTTTTTTAATTTTTTATTGAGTTGAGTTATTATACAATGATAAATGCATATAAAGTAACAATATGATATGCATATATTCTTAAACCAGAATTCCCCCCTAGATTCCTCCCTATTCTCCCTCCCTCTCCCTCCCTCCCACTTGTCCCCTCCCCCCTCCCCCTGCTACATATCTATGATTGCCCTGGATTATGTGTTACTACGCCTTTGCTGGGTCTAATACTTGAGGTTGACTACCTTTCACACTGGCCTGGGTTTAGCTCCAGACTCCACAAATAAGTGAATATTTTAGGCTCTTTTAAAATATTTGTATAGATTTTTCCTCCATCCTTTAGATATTTAATTCAACTGAAATTGTCTTTTTAAAGTATAGAAATGTATTATTTTCCAAATGGATAGTGAATTTTTCCTGTACTGTTATTGAAAAATACATAGTTTTCAACTAATTTAAAATGCCATCTTTTCTTATACTGAATTTCTACATATTTGCAATTAATCTATTTGTCTTTTACAGTCTCACCATTATACTGTATCAGTTTAAAAAGATGTTCAATTTAATCTTTTCATTCTTTTCAGAAAGCTTCCTATTGAACAATTCTACTATTTGACAAAGAACAAAAAAAGTGACCTCTATGGAAATGATTCTTTGTAAGTCTCAGGACCCCTTTTCCCTTACACTGGATCAAAAATATATATTTTTTTAAATTTTTGTACGGGGGAATTGAACCCAGGGGTGCTTAACCACTGAGCCATCTCTAGTTGTTTTTATTTTTTATTTTGAGACGATGTCTCACTGAGTTGCTTAGGACCTCAATAAATTGCTGAGGCTGGCTTTGAACTTAGGATCCTCCTGTCTCAGCCTACCAAGATGTTAAGATTACAGACATGTGCCATCGTGCTTAAATAATATTTTTAAGTAAAAATGAGATATATGAGAAATTTAAAAATGGGGGCTTACAGAAAAAAAATCTTTTTTATTAAAATACAGACAAATAATAAAGGTTAAAAAAAGAAGCAAATAAACCAAAAACAATAGTTTGTAGTATTTAAGCAAGTCAACAAAAAATAAGAAGTAATGAAAAAGGGATTCCTATAGGTCATTTTGATTCACATCCCTACTTTTGACCTTCTTACTCAGTCTAATAAAAATCTCTAATATTTCATCAAAATTTCACAGAAAATACCATAATGGCCCTCAAAAAATTTTGAAGGAATTTTGTAAGCAGTGTCATTTGTTTTGGTAATTCTTTTTTTTTTATTTTTTTTGAACAACCATACAAGTTTTTAACAAAATAATATAAAATGTATATAGATTCTGGATATTACAGTTACCCCCAGGAGTGCCCCCCCAATTACCCACTCTTATCCCTCCCTTCCCCTTCCCACAATATCTTTAAAAAAGGATTATGTTGTATAGCATTACATCTTATCTGGATTTAACACATGATAATAGACCAACTTTCTCACTGGCCAGGGTCTAGTCCCAACCTCCACAGATGAGTGAAGACATTCAACTCTTGGTTCTCTGGGTTGTGCTGATTTCACTCAGCATAATTTCTTCCATAGCCATCCATTTACCTTCAAAGGCTGCAATATCATTGTTTCTAATTGCTGTGTTTCTAATTTTTACCCTTTGAAATATTCTCTCATCTGTGTTACAAAATTATGCATTTTTATTTTA
>PVKS010036200.1:0-19517 GCA_004027875.1 Aplodontia rufa | reverse complement strand
TTATAAGGAATATTTTTTATCAATGAAAGCGTAGTTTCAAAAAACTCATCTTTAGCTGTTGGGGCAACTTGTCACTTTATCCTGATGTACACAAATGTGGTTTCAGAAATTAGCATTTATCAAAATTTCCATGAATTCAGAATGGTTGGTGGTAGGAAAATGTGACCTGAAGAAAAAAAATCTAAAGAAGGAGGTTTTCTCTGGAAGGTGAGATGGTCTGTGAAAAGATTGCATATTCCTGCCCTGCCTTGGGCAAAGCGTCAGGAAGTCTCATCTTTAAGAATTCTCAGTCTCAGGCTGGAGCTGTGGCTTGGCTCAGCGGTTGTGGCGCTGGCCCAGCATGCACAAGTACGCAGGTTCAAACCCCTGCACCCATGTACACAATTAAGTATCAATGCAACGAGAGCCATGTGAAAAACTCAACAAAAATTGATTCTCTCTCTCTCTCTTTCTCACTGTCCTTCTCTCTTTAAAAAATTAAAAAAAAAAACAACCGATTTCTCAGTCTCTATATTCATTTCCTCAGCTTGTTTCTTATGTCCCAGCTCACTCAAGGCACAGTTATTTCCCCATGCCCTTCACAAAACAGGATAGGACTGTTGCTAGGTACATCACTCCTGTTAAAGTTCCCAGCTGTGATTGCATATTTATCCCCATCTTTATTTGTGGAGAGAAGAGATTGTCAGTTGAAATTTATTTGAATGAAAGTGAATTCTTAGACAAGTTAATAAATAAGATTTTTCTACCTTTAGAACTTCACAACCCCCAAATGATCTAAGGCTGAATAAGACATCCTGGGTAAGGCAGAAATGTTTTTATTGAAAGCAGTCCATGCTATGCTTCAAGATGTGGCCATATGTTCTCACTAAACTGGGGGAGTTCATGCCCACCCTGGTGGGTTAATTCAGGCATACCAAATGACCTCATAATTGAGCAATTGATCAGTGGACTGGATTTGGTCTTTTGGGGGTGGAATGCAGGTAAAACGTCAGATATGGCTCCCCATATACTAAGCAAGACTGTATTCCATTTTCTCTTTCTTTATCTTCACAGCTACTACATCCCCACAGACTTCAGTTCCTGCAGCCGAGCCAACTATTACAAGTTCCTTGCAGATAAATTACCAAATTGCCTCTTTGATACCCCATTGCCTACAGCTATCATCTCCACCCCGATCTGTGGGAACCAGCTGATAGAGATGGGAGAGGACTGTGATTGTGGAACCCCCGAGGTACTACCAAGCCCTTCCTAAAATGTTCTAGTTTGTTTGTCATTGCTAAGATGATAAAGTGCAGAAGAACACAGGACTTGCTGTAAAATTGTGGATCTTATCATTTTTGATATGTTCACTGGCGGGGATTTGTCAGGCCAGTCTTCCTGACAAGGAGCTGCCGTAGCTTGGTGAACCTTGCTCATTTCCCTCTCATGGTTCCTTACCAACTTGGGCTTTGTGTCCCCATCTCTCCATGTCTGGCTGAAATAGTTCAAGTTTCTTATGTAACAATGACTCTCTGAGCATCACTTAAGGCATGGCACTGTGACACTGCTAAGAGAATGTAAGCGGTTTGCTTCTCCGAGGTCACAGAGCTGGTCAGTGGAGGAGCCATGGTCTGAACAGGAGTGTGTTGTTCCTGGAGTCCCAGCACCGGTCCTGCAGGGACCTGGCACATCCCGTCCTGCTTCGGGATTCAGATGCTGCCATCAGGAGTCCTCCCTGATCTCACCAGTACACAGAGCAGCAGTAATTCTGAATGGGGTCTTTGTTTCCTTATTAACCCTAACAGAAAAAAGCATTGGGGCTGGAGTGGTGGTTCAGAGGTAATCTCACTTGCCTGGCATGCACGAGGATGCGGATTTGAACCCCAGCACCACAATCACAATGAAGTGTTGGAGCAGTGAAAGCCACATGAGAAACTGAATAAAAATTGATTCTCTCTTTCTCTACACTGTCCTTCTCTTAAAAAAAATAATAACCAAAAAACAAAAATGTGACACATCAGGCCCTTGGGGGTGGCTGACAGTAACTTCCAAATAAGTTATAAATTTATTCCTTTAGTGAGCACCAATATTTTTCCCCAAATGCTGTTTATATTTCAAGTAAGGGCCATAGCTTTAACTTTAAAATATTATAACTAAAACTACACTATTGTGTAGACATTGTAAGGGACATCACCTGTGGCCCGAGATTCTCCAGGGCCTTAGGCAGGAAGGCTTCTGATTTCTAGGAACAATGCAGAGAGAGCAAACTGAAGTATGTGACTTAAATAGAGTTAAATCAGAATTAGCTAAAGAGCTCCAGAGGTAGCTTTTTAGTACAAATTCCGGAGACTGCGTTTACAACTAGATAGGTCAATAACTGATGAGCTGATGATGTTCTATGAGTCTTTAGATAATTTTTATTTAAAACTGTCCTAACTATCCTTTTATTATTTTTTTCTGTTTTCCTTTATATTTTACCAAGAAGAATAGGTCTGCTTTTGGTATAGATAGGAAGACTGGGGAAAAGATATTTAAGTTAAATCACAAAAGAAAATAGAGAGGATATTTAAGTTAAAAAGATATAAATAGAATCCAGATAAATACAAACCACCCTCCAGAATCTGTTTTTATAATGTTTGGTTTGGTTTTGGGTTAGGGGTATAGCTCAGTGGTGGTAGAGAACTTGCCTAGCTTGTGTAAGGTCCTAAGTTTGAGACCAACACCATACTCACACACACACATATACATAAATTTTGTTTTATCTTTTATTTTTTCAAAAGTTTATTTTCAAAGTACTACCTGTGGGCTGGAGCCCACAGCAGTTCCTGCGCTTGCCTGGCTTGGGCGTGGATGAAGGTTCAAACCCCAGCATCACGTACACAACAAAGTGTCAGAGCAATGAAGGTCACATGAGAAACTAAATGAAATTGATTCTCTCATTTTCTCTCTGTCTCTGTCGCTGTCCCTCTCTCTTTAAAAAAAGTATTAAAGTACTGTCTGTGTGATGAATAAACTATATTACTTATGCTGAAAAGGGACCAAAAACTTATCCATTGCTTTCATTTGTTCCTGGTGTGTCTTAGGAATGTACCAACATCTGCTGTGATGCTGAAACATGTAAAACCAAAGCAGGTTTCCAATGTTCTTCAGGAGAGTGCTGTGAAAAGTGCCAAGTAAGATTCATTTACTCTGTTTTACCTTTTTTCTAATTTAAAGTCTCAGTGATTTTGTTAAACGAAGCAGGCAAAACAATGGTTTTCTTTCTCCAAAATTCATCAAGCACCACAATTTGTCAAGCATTCCCTGAACGGTTTGCACACATCACCTACTTAATTTTACAAAAACAATGCAAAGAAAATGATATTATCTCATTTTGCTTGGGAAGAAGTAGACACTAGGAGCAGAGAAATGTGCAAAATAGTATGGCCATGATACGGTGTGACAACTGGAATAATCTTGGAGTGATTATCACCATGTCACGTGAAAAAGCTGGGCACAGAATGACAGATACCACCGGACCTCATATATATGTGAAAGCTAAGCAAGTTGAAATGTAGACACAGAGAGGAGAAGAGGTTTACCAGGGGCAGGGAGGAGGGAGAACTGGGAAGATGCCGGTTACAGGGTGAACAGTTTCAGTTTTGCAGATGAATGAGAGTAGAGATGGAAAATGTATCATGACGACTCTAGGTGGTAACACTATAGCGTGCTGGAAAGTTGCTAAGATTGTAGATTTCATGTGTCCTCACTACACACACACAAGTTAACTACGTGATGAAGTGGATATGTTAATTTCCTTGATTGTAGTAATCATTCAACCCTGTGTATGCACATCAAAACAGGTTTTATACCTTAAATATATACTGGTAAAAGCATTCAAAAATAAATGAGCAATTCCCAAACATGAGCAGCTCTAAAGCCAAGCTAGCTTCTACCGTCCTTGCTTTATCTCATGCTACATGGCCTTTCTGGACGGAGTTTCATGGAATTGATTGCTTTTGCCTTTATTTATTTATTTTTTTTTAAAGAGAGAAGGACAGTGAGAGAGAGAGAGAGTAAAGAGAGAAGGACAGTGAGAGACAGAGAGAGAGAGAGAATTTTTATTGAGTTTTTCACATGGCTTTGGTTGCTCTGATACTTAGTTGTGTACGTGGGTGCTGGGGTTTGAACCCGTGTACTCATGCATGCCGGGCAAGCGCCATAACCATTGAGCCACGGCTCCAGCCCCCAGCTTTTGCCTTTATTGATATGTCTGGTGAAAGTTTTATTTAGAATAATGTGTGGGTGCTCTTATCTTCAATCTTTGAAGCCGCTTCAGGATAAAATCCTTAGAAACCAGACATTTTTAAAATGTTTTCCCTGTGGGACTTTTTAACTTTTGTTTGACGTTTGATTCTGCAGTTGGGTATCCCTGGATTGTGCTCATTTGTGTGTTTGTCTTCTGAGTTTGACTGACTCCTAAGAGCAGGAGGCTGATTCACCCTAACCTAGTGCAGATTTTAATGCATTTAAAATGCATAATAAGTTTCCTCAGAATTAAGTTGTAGATGCCATACCAAGTTATGGATAATGTTTGCTATAATTTTTTTTTAATGTCAGAGGGAGAGAAAAGTTGAAAGAGATTGAAAAGAAGCAAGTTCAAGAATGTTGTATTCAACAAATGTTTATTAATTGCTATTTGTTAGAGATCAGATTTTAAAATATGTCTCATCTCAAGGAAGTTGTTATTTATTCCATTAGGAAAATTGTAAACATACTAGATATTGATAATATGACACTTTCCATGTATATTTTCACAATGACCTTGTAAAGTGGACATTGGATGAAGAAATGGATGTTCAGTGAGGTTAAATCCATTTTCTTATGATCAATACTTAGAAATAGACAGAGAAAAATGAGTCAAAACCATATCATCTAAATCCATATTCAATGCTCTTGCCCACCCACATGCAGAAAACAAGAAGAGCAATTTGCACTGAAGTGATCATGTAAGGTCGCATGGGAAAGGAGGCTTTCAACTTGTCTGGGAAAAATAATAAAATAATTGATCTTAGATTTTGCAAAGAAGGGGAAAATACCTCCAAATGTGGGCACAAGAAGAGCAAACATGGCACAAAATCACGGTGTGGGACTGGTAATGAGGCTAGTCTGGCCAGCAGGGCTTGCACATGAAGGATCTCAGCCCTCTGATTGAAAAGTGGGTTTGATCCTGTAACTGGCATGAAGATGGAGGAAGCTGTGGGGGGCAACGAGAAGGTGCTGGCAGCTGGGGGAAGGCCGGCTGTCCCAGATGCACAGGAATCGCACACGTGGTTTACTGAGGTTTTGCAGCAGTTGATTAGAACACAGTGAATACATCAAGTAAACTTTTGTTTCTTTTTTTCTTCATGATGAATCATTTCATTGGAAGAAGTGAGTTGAAAATAAATATCTGAACCTATAATAAAAGGAATTAAGGCTAAAGAAATCTGATGCCTGGGAAAGTCTCAGATCTGCTGCTTGTGAAACTATCTTCCTCAATCCAGAAGATTCAATAACCCTCTGAAGTTGCAGATTTGAGTCTTGAAAAGCTCCAGGAAGACGCAGGAAACAAAGGGAGAAATAGCTTCCTTCTCTGCGTCTGAGATGTTGCTTGGTTTTCTTTTGGACCAGTCTCCTTTATCTTTCTTTAGATGTTATACCATAAATTCAAAGTATTGATTACTTAGGGGCTGGAGCGGTGGCTCAGCGGTTATGGCGCTTGCCTGGCATGCACAAGTACGCGAGTTCAAACCCCAGCACCACGTACACAAGAAAGCCTTAGAGCAAGGAAAGCCATATGAAAAACTAAATTAAAAAAATTTGATTCTCTCTGTCTCTCTCTCACTGTCCCCTCTTTCTTAAAAGAAATATTGATTGCTTAAAGACCTAGGGCATTGGCCAATACCAACAGAACAAGAGATGGTTTCAAAGCATACAGAGCAAAAATAAAAGGAGGTAAAATAATGCCTACAACTACCATTTCCGAAAAGGTCAAATGGAAAAGATCCTTTGTGTTGATTTGAGGTATTAGGATAATGGAGGTGGAAAAAAGCCTTTCTCTGCTTTTTTTCCCCCTTTGCAGCTTAAAAGGGCTGGGACTGTGTGCAGAGCTGCAAACAGTGAGTGCGACCTGCCTGAGATGTGCGACGGTAAATCCGCTGGCTGCGCTCCCGACAGGTTCCGCGTCAACGGCTTCCCTTGCCAGAGTGGGCGGGGCTACTGCTTGATGGGGCGGTGCCCCACGCTGCAGCGACAGTGCACCGAGATGTGGGGCCCAGGTAGGGGACCACGACCACGCTCTGCGCGCAGCAGAGGATTGTTAGGGCGTGCACCAGGGACCATTCTGTTCCATTCCTCTTAGGAAGGATGACGCTATTCAAAACCATGGATGAGCGCCTTGAAGGTAGCAAAATAAAGATAAGGATTAATTTTAATTTCAGATTAGCATCGTTTTGGTTTAGTACCATTGTGCCCCATGCAGTATTTGAGATTCACTAATAAAAAAAAAAAAAGGTCAACTAAAATTCAAATTAAACTGTATATCCAGGATTGTCAACCCCAAGATGCTCGCAGACAAGTCAACCTTGGAAGTTTGTGTACAGGAGCTCAGACTTACAAGTTGCACATGTGCAGGAGTGGCAGGAGTGCTGGGGGATGGTCCGAGAGCCAGAAAGGGGGAGAGAAGCCAAGAAGGATGCTGGTAATGTGGAAATGTGGAAATTCAGTGGCCACTTTGTCTACTGGAATTTCAGAGAGCAACGCTCTGATTAAACTGTAACGAAAATTTTAAAAATAAAAGTGCAATTTAAAGATCTCCAAAAACTTAGCATTAAACTTTAAATTGTATTAAATAACTTGATTAGAAAGACAATTTCAGATCTCGTAAGTGATCTCATGTAAAAATCGAAGAAGAAAGTTGAGCTGGTAGAAACAGAATACAAAGGTGGTTATTGAGGTCTCAGGGAAGCGGCAGAAAGATGTTGGTCTAAGGTTACAAAATTCTGTTTTAAAAAAAAAAGAAAGGCATTTTTTAAAAGCAATTATTTGGACTTCTGACTATGACCTGCATTGTGTCTGTGGATTTAATTTTTCTACGCCTTCCTGCCGCACTTTCAAATTCCTACTTATGGCTGAGGAAATAACTTTCAAAAAGGAAAAATCTGCATGTTCCTAAAAACATTTGAAAATGGTCTTTGCGTACCAGGAACTTTTCATAACTTCTGCAAATAAACCTAAATTAAGACTAACGAGGAGGGGAACTGATCCTCAAAATATCCAGAAAAACAATGAGCCTCATGATTCTATAGAAATCCCTAAATAAAACCCTCTGTGTCCAACAAGAATAGACTAAGACTCAACTTGAAGCGCAAAGCTCAGCATCCTGAACCCATCAGGAAGCGCATGGGGGCGCTGATACCTGCCCTCAGCAATCCTGTCTGCAGTTCCTGCAGGTGGAATGCTACATCAAAGGTGGAAATGAAATGGATTGTGCTGGTTACCATTTCATGCTTCCCCACTAGCTTCATTGTATGATGAAGACCTGGGGAAAGACAATCTGTAGCACAGAAGCAAAGCTCCGAGCATCTCCTGTATTACCTGCTGACAAATAATGTTTGCCTGACTCTATTAGCTATCTCCACTGAAGTCTGTAAACGTCCTAGCACAGGGATGCTGCTCATCTTCTCTGTATTTCCATACCCAATGCCTCCTAGCACAGTGCCTGCCATTAGTACATATTCAAAGTTATCTACTAAATTAATGTTGAACAAATTTACGGATGTTATAATGGAGAAGACTTTATATCACACATTAAAAGCTGTTATCAAATAATAAGAAGTAGATTTATCCAAAAATTCCAAATTTTTACAATTCATAATGATCAAAAAGTTATCTTAAATTAACATGAAAAGTTTCATAACATAAATATATAATCTAAAAATCACTTTTTGCATCAAATGATTCGTACAAATCAGTAGGAATTCTAAGTAGCAGAAATGTGGTTAAGGCAATTAATCATGATGAAAAAACACAAGAAAAATTAACATAATTTTAATTTACCAACAGTATAAGAATATGAATGGAAACAAGTTTACATTTTATATCTGTTAGCTGGCAAAGATCTGTCACAGGTGTTGATGCTCCGTGTTAGCAAAGACGTGACAATACCACTAACCTCATACATTTCTGGTAAAAATATGTGTTAGTCCAACCTTTGCAGAGAAAATGTGGGAAAACAACCTTAAAAACATTGTTTTCTACTCCCTTGCAATCATACCCCAAAATATGGATTAACAATAATTTTTTCTGTCAACATTTTTTAATGATAGCAATAGTGAAATATCTCAAAAAAATAAGGACTGGCCAACTAAATTATAGCGTATGACCTGATGCGATTCTTGCAGCTATGACACTGCAGCATATTTAACGTCTGGCAAACGACTGGCATATTATTCAATGAGATAAAGCTGGTTAAGAAGCAGCATAACAGGTATATGAATGGCACTTTCTACAATATTAGCAGTGGAAACTCAGAGGTTTAGGACCAGGAATATGAGGTTTTCCCTGGTTACTCATGCCTAATTATTTTTTTAAACTAGTTATTTCATTATTAGAAGAAGGAATTATTACAAAATTACTATGATTCAAATATCAAGGAAATATAGTACAAAGGTTTATTATCTTGAATATTAAAATATGAATTTCATTTAAAGTTATTTGAGTTTATAAAGCAATATATTTTGATTTTTTTCTTGAAACTGACTCAATATCCTCATAGGGTTTTGCTTATTTTAACCTTATTTTTTGGTTTTTAAAGATTTATTCAAAATTTCCCCAGTGTCTTAAGAAAGAGTTGTTTACTGGTCTTTTATAAAGACAGCCTAGCTTGGGGAAAGCCCGTAGAACTTCAACTCAGAATTGGGTGTGAAGGTTTTTTTTTAAATCTCTCTCTCTCTCTCTCTGACTGAATGTGATTCTTAGTTCCCTTATTGATAAAGGAGAATGCAATAAGAAAGGCTGATGTTCTCAAATACATGCTATTTACCAGGCTAACGGCTACTTAATTCTCACATTAACCCTAGGAGGACACTCTCAAGCATATGTGATCATTTTGCAGTTGAGCAAACCCAGAGAGATGAAGACACTTGCTAGGTTCACACCAGGTGCCCAGTTTTGCTAGAACCCGAGCACTTAACCACTATGTTTTGTGTTGGTCTGATGGGAATCTGAAGGACATTACCTGAGAAATCAAATACACCTGCCACTGTGGTTAGCACACAGTAGGAGTCTGAACATAAATAGTAGTTGTCGCATAGCATGTGTGAACAAGAGAGCATTCACATGTAGATGTTTCTATACTGCTGACAGAATAGACAGCAGCTCTTCTGGCTGTCTCCTTACTTAAATGGATTTTAACCTTCAGAAAATCATTTAGATGCTCCCAAATTTTAGATAGCCATTATCCAATTTATTATTTTAAATACTAACTAGCTCCGCTGATGCCCAATGATTGCAACTTGTATTTCTGAGAATGGTCCACGGAATGAGATTAAAATAGGGCAGACTGAGTATCCTGACTCTGAAAATCTGAAATCCAAAGTCTTCCAGATCCAAAATTATTTTAACCACCATCATGATGCCACAAATGGAAAAATCCCATATCTTGCCCCATGTGAAAAGTCACAGTCAAAATGCAGGTAAAGTTCCCCCTCATCTGTATCCTGTATCGCTATATACTTCTAATAAATGTGGAAAAAAGAAAGAAAGAAAAAAAACAACAAAATGCAGGTAAAGGAAGCTGGAGTGGTGGCTTAGCAGTTACAGCATATGCCTGGCATGCTCAAGTACACTGGTTCAAACCCCAGCACCCACATACACAACTGTCAGAGCAATGAAAGCCATGTGAAAAAAATCAATAAAAATTGATTCTCTCTCTCTCCCTCTCACTTTCCTTCTCTCTTAAAAAAAATACAGATACACTAAAAACATATTGTGTAAAATGACCTTCAGGATATGTGTATAAGGCATATATGAAACAAAAATAAATTTTGTGTTTAGATGTGGGTTCCATCCCCAAGATCTCTCATTATGTATATGAACATTTTCATCCATAATCCAGATTGAAATTCAAAAGTGGTCTGGTCCCAAAAAAATTGGGTAAGTGTTCATGTTAGTTTTATTTTATTAATTCTTTGAAGAACTAAATTTCTTGCCCCTTTTCTTTCCCTATAACTGCCTACCTGCACCCAGGAACCCAGGCTGCAGATGAGTCTTGTTACCACAAGAATGAAGACGGGTCCAAGTACGGATACTGTCACATAGAGAACGACACCCGCGTTCCCTGTAAAGCAAAGTAGGTGACCTTGTTGGAACCTTCCTGCCCCACACATGAGGGCACCCACACACTTTCAGCCCACATTCTCACTTACTGCAGCTAGAGGAAAAGAGAATTCGGACATCACGCATTTGGCACGCTCTCATGGAGTGACTACTGCGAGGCATGTTTCGAGTTAGGTGCTGAGACTTTTTCTATCTGCAGCAACACGCACAGTTGTGATGTAGAATTTAGAATTGGATATCGCAGGTGAAATATGCAGCAGTGAATGGTCCTGGTTGGGAATTTGCCCATGGACTTCCCAGTATACTTTAGCTACTTTTTCAATCTAGTGCTTTTCATTGTGAGTCTGTGGGTAAAAATATCTATCTACCTGTTGGAGGGGCTGTGGGGAGATAGGCACACTAGCACACTGTTGGTGGAGCTGCAGACTGGTACAGCCCCTCTGGAAAGCAGTGTGGAGAATCCTCAAAAAACTAGGGATGAGTCCACCATATGAACCTGCTATTCCACTCCTGGGTACTTTTCCAGGTGATTGAGAATCAGCACATTACAGTAACACAGCAAAATCGATGTTCATAGCAGCTCAAGTTACAATAGCTAAATTATGGAAACAACCCAGATGCCCCTCACTGGATGAATGGATCTAAAACTGTGGTACATATATACCATGGAGTTTTACTCAGCAATTAGAAACAATGATATTGCAGCCTTTGAAGGTAAAGGGATGGCTGTGGATGAAATTATGCTGAGTGAAATCAGCATAACCCAGAGAATCAAGGGTCGAATGTCTTCACTTATCTGTGGAGGCTGGAGCTAGACCCTGGCCATTGAGAAAGGAGGTCTAGTATCATGTTTTAAATTCAGATAAGGTGTAATGACATACAACCTAAGACATTTGTAGAGATGTTTTGGGAAGGCGGGGGAGGGATAAGCGTGGGTAATTGGGGGTAAGCTCTTGGGGATAAATCTAATTTTCAGAATCTATATATATATTATATTATTTCATTAGAAGCTTGTGTGATTGTTCAACAAATAGATTTCTGAATAAAAAAAAATCCATCTACCCAGAGGAATAACCAATACAGGATACATATAGTTTTACCTAAATTTGCCATGGAATTGCATGAAAAGTCAGTAAAGAGAAGACTGACAATTTGCCCAAAGAGTTTTTTTATTTTTAGTATTGATATCCTGCAAAAAAAAAATTTAGGATATTGCAGCAGATGTCATTGAAACTTTTCCTCATTTTTTTTGATTCTGCAGTTTAAGATGGCTTAAAATTGAAATCATACTAGATTAAACATTTTGTACCAGCTTCAAATTTTATATATACAAAGTAACTTATAGCAAGAGGCTTGAAAAAGAACAGAATTTCCCAGAGTTTCTACTGAATGCTAATGTTGCTGGATGAAAAATGTTACTTAACAAAATATAATTTGAATATAGGGTCCTCTCTTTGGGAAATCCAGGACTAAATAAAAGAGAAAGCATATTGTGGGGGTCTCTCCGTTATAGGAACTCAGGGAAGATTCAGAAGAGGGAAATTGTGTAAAATGCAAAATATAGGAGCCAAGAGTGTGTACGTAGGTGGGGAGTGAGAGAGAAGTCAGGTAGTTCTGCGCTCCCTCTGCAACCTGTGCACACACCACGTTCCTCCATAATTGTGCTTTCAGACACTGGGTAGTTTCTGTTGGCAACCTGAGGCAGTGTCTTATCTGTCCCACAGCTTGCTGTCCTGCTCACTTCTTGATAATCACTTAGCTTCGATGGAGAGTTAGTCTGAAATTCCTTACACGGTTCTACCTAAACAATTCACGAAAAAATATTCTTCCAAGTTAACAAAGAATGTATAACTTTTATCTGCTTCGTTTCATACATTCTGCAGCCACAGGGGACATGGGAAAACCTGGTGGAATCACTTTTGGAATATTTTTTCACAATCCTCTGAATTCCGCACAAAGAAATTCACTCCAATTTTATTTCCTTTGCCTTTACTTACATATATTGGTGGTAAATGAATGACTTGTGTGTTGAGCCATTTAATCTGCGGATGTGGGAAAACTGTTCTTTTTGTAATCCCACTTAATTCCTTGAAAATCATGGCAGCTCAATTGTGTATGCACCAAACTACAGTTGAGGATTAAGGGTTTTATCTGGTAAAATTATTCTGCTGACTATCATAAAAACAAACACATTGCTATCTTAGGTGAACTCCATGTTGTTTGGAATCATCTTTTGTGTAAATTCTGGCTCCGTCACACGTGTGACCTTTGTTCTCAAGTATTTCTCTTGGTCTATGAGGACTTCTCCAGTTATTATGTCCCAACCAGCAAAAAGGAGAAAATTCTGAGGGATTGGATATGCCCTCTTATTTAAGACAACTTCCTAGAATCTAGACCTGAGATTCTGATTCTTTCTCCTTAACCAGATCTTAGGCAACTGGCAAAAATTAGCTCTCTTGGGATCTAGAAAAGGTATTTATTTGAGCAACAACAAGTTTTGCTAATATTCAGTGTTTCTGTTGCTTAAGAGGAGGGGGAAATACTTATAAAGTACAACTAGAAATCCCTGCTAGAAAGAGAAATATTATTTATGAAAAAAAATTGATAGCCACAGAGCTGACTTGTGTTTGTATAAAACTACAATTTGAATTCCGCAGTAACTGTGTTTTCTTTTTCCCTCAGAGACGTTATGTGTGGCAAGCTGTTCTGTCAAGGTGGGTCAGTTGATTTGCCCTGGAAAGGATTTATAGTATCTTTCCGAACGTGTAAGCTATTTGATCCTGAAGACACAAGTCAAGGAATAGGCATGGTGGCCAATGGAACCAAGTGTGGGAAAAACAAGGCAAGTTGAAATTGGGGTTCCCACTCAAAATTGTGTTTTGTTTATGGTATGTTAGGCTTGAGCTATGTTGTTGTGCTTCTAAGTTATTAGCTACTTACCTTGTTTCCCAATTATCAGATTCATCATGTTTTGATGCAATAGCTATGGCTTTGTATTTGGAATACTATGATTTCTTAAATACAATTTAAGAAACAAGTGGTAGAGAACCTAATAAATAGGTCTAACAGTATTCTCAAACATTGTGGTGAAAGCTGAAATAATGACTCACAGATATGATTTCAGGAAAGGTGTGACGTGGTCATTCTGGTCACTCATGAACAGAACATGTTTTACTCTCCTAGGTTGGGTCTGGAACCCTGTCCAAAGTGCCAGGGTGTGGTACAATGCCCTTCAGTTAACATTCTGTACTTTCATTATAAGCATCATAACCCCTCCTAAATAATCATCACAGACATAATTGGGTTGTTTTACTTTATAATATTTCTTGTCTTACAGTTCTTGTGGCATTGTAATATCAGGTCACATACTGTATCAGGATGCTTTAGGCTAAAATGGACATCAGCAATTAGATATTCATTAATTTATGCATCCCTAAGTCCACAGTGAGAGAAAGGCTGCCCAGTTGATTCAGTGGTACAATGGCACCATCAAGCAGCCACTTTCTCTTCTCTTTGTCCCCTGCTGGCATGCCCATCCTGCCTGCACACTCATGGTTCAGGAGCACTGACCACTCTCCAGCAGGAGTTCAGGGGCAGAAAACACCAGATTCTTTTAGTGTAGTTTTTCTTAGCAATTAAGAAATTTTCTTCAAAGCCCCTTTCTGGCAGACTTGACATCACCCTTTATTGTCCCTAATTTTATTACCCATTCTTAAACTAATACTTGACAAGGAGCAAGGAATGACCACGGTTGACCTGTGTTCATTTAAATTCACCCTTGGAACTAGGGAAGAACCTCATTTACCCTAGGAAGCACATGAGAACCCTATTTATTAATAAAGCAGGATGTCTGCGACAAACCCTGCCATCTGCCATGTGCACGTTAAACAATTCAAATTAGGAGCAGCGGGTTCAACATATTTAGATCTTTTATGTTAAAATTTTCACACTTGCTTTTAACAGCAGAATACTTTATTGGAATCATATGAGGAAGTTTAAATGCACAAAATAAATGAGCGCAGAACAGGTGTGGTGAAAATGGGCATCAAACTCCATACCTTTGGCGTCTCCTAGTTCCAAGCAGTGGGGTGTTCAGAATAGCCTTTTCCTCTCCACTGTGCACACCTGCATTCAGTACTCAAATCGCATTTAATAAATGCCTCTTAGGTGCTGAGGACTAGGTTGTCAAACTTCACAAATTTTAGGGTTCCAAAATCGATAGGTGCTCAATGAATGATAGTAAGTCTGACAATAATAAAGAGAATATTAAAAATGATATTTACTTTACATAAATGATGATGGTTATAACAATGCAGGATTGTGATATCAGCATTTGTTTTCCATAATAATTTGATTTGGAATGGGTGTGTGGTGTTATGTGCAGTGTTAGTTCAGTGCTATTCATCTTAAGTGTGGGTCTGAAGCTATGGACGGAGGAAAAGACCCACTAGGAATGAAGAAGGGAAGAAGTTATCTATCTTTAAAGGGGACATTCCAATGGTTTTATTATAAAAATCATCAGGTCTCTTCTTTCTCTTTGAAAAAAAAAAATGCCTTGATTTCCTTAATAGAAAGGTGAGTTTGATAACAATAATGGTGACTAATTCCACTCAGCCATTTGCAGAGCTGAAGCCACCAGGTTCATGAGTTCGTGTCCCTTTCAGGTATGCATTAATGCAGAATGTGTGGACATGGAGAAGACCTACAAGTCAGCAAATTGCTCCTCAAAGTGCAAAGGACATGCGGTAAGGTTTGAAAATGCGTCTCCGAGCTTGCAGGAATCATAGGTGGTTTTAAATCAGTTGCAATGCAGCTGAGGACATGCTGTCAGCACTGAGGGATCACAGCTGCATGTACCCAACCCCTCCGACCCCTCTCACCCATCGGTAGCACAGATAGTCAGACTTCTCTATGGAGAACCCTTCCCCAATGCCTGTGGTTCCCTTTTCCTAGGGAGACAGGTGACCACCTGCGGGGGGAGTTGTTGCTGTCTCAGAATGGACTTTACTGTGGATGAAGGGGGCCTTGGGGTGCGTGGTCAGCCTAGCGGGGAGACTCACAGGCCCTTGCCCCTCCAGGTTTGTGACCACGAGCTGCAGTGTCAGTGTGAAGAAGGATGGGCCCCTCCTGACTGCGAGGACTCTTCCACGGTCTTCCGTAGGTGAAGTCTTACCTGAGAACCCGCCCGCCCCTTCCAGGCTGTGGCCTTGCATGATGTCGCATTTCAGTGCCTCTTTTCTTTCCTCATGGGAGTCCTGTTCTATCACCATTGAATCCACACTAGTAATCCTCAAAGTCTCTTTAACAACTTTTTAGTCCTAGTTTCCATATTCTTACATTTCTATT
The DNA here is from genome assembly GCA_004027875.1 of Aplodontia rufa. Taxonomy (NCBI): domain Eukaryota; kingdom Metazoa; phylum Chordata; class Mammalia; order Rodentia; family Aplodontiidae; genus Aplodontia; species Aplodontia rufa. The sequence continues at coordinate 3,833 of PVKS010036200.1, read as the reverse complement.
CTCCATACAAAAAATAACCTCAAATTTTACATTTGTATTATTTTAATTTAGCAGATTTTCTTTGTTTATGATTTTTATTGTCATGGCAGCCATGACAATGTATAGATAAAATGACTTCATAACACTCTAGAAGAGAATGATTTATGTAATTTTTGTAGGTTCAGCTCTGTCCTCTGCATCAGCTCTAGCTCTTTGAGGCCACTTTGTTCTGTCCCAGGTTGTATATGCTCCACTGTGATCTTTTATTCGTCAGGATATGGTGATCCTTGCTGCAGGAAGGCGTAGGTTCATTTGAATTGGCTCACAGGGATTTTTTTTTTTTTTTTGCCTCGGTGTGTGTGTTATATTCATTGAAGCCACTCTGGACAGATCCCGTTGTGAGTTCTGCTAATAGATGGGCAGGTCTCCTTGCCAGCCTTCAGGGTGGAGAAAAGGCAGAGTGGGGACCCAGGCCTCTGAGTGCTTTTCCTGAGGACACAGTTCTTCCCTGAATTTCCCTCTGGACAGCTGCCTTTCTCAGCACTCCATGCTCATCTTACCTAGAACAGGCAACTAGAGCCAGCCTCTGTCCTGTTCTCAGGTTCCTCACACTTGGCTGTCTCTAGGAAGCAGTTCTTGGGGCTGTGATCCAGGATCAGAAACCAGTCTTCTATGTCCACAAGGGATGGGAACAGAGCTATGGATGGGGATGTGCCTGAAAGCCTATCTGTCCCAAAAGAACAGCGTTTCCTTCTGAACTTTAGTTTGTGATTCTCTGTTTCTGCCTCCTCAATAACTTCATTATTTTCCTAGTGTTCTATGATTTTAATATATACACATACACATGAACCACATGTACACATGCAATGCCTACATCGGATCAAACCTCCCTGTCTCCTCAAACATTTATCATTTCTTTATGGTAAACACATTGAGAATTCTCTCTTGTAGATTTCGGAAATGTACAGCTTGTAACTATTACTGATAGTCACCCTATGGAGCAGTCACACCCCAGAACTTCCTCCTGACTGTGGCTTGGTCCTTAGAGCTGGGCCTTGCCCCAGCCCACCCTCTCTGTTCTACTTCCCCAGGACTCCGGCTGGTTACTTCCATTCTGTTCCCAAATTCTGTAAGACCAGCATTTGATGTTCGTGCATGAGCCAGATTCTTCAGTGCTTGTCCTTCTGTCCTTGGCTTATTTCACCTAATGACCTTCACTTCCATCCTCCTTGTTGGAAAGGACAAGGCTTCATTCCTTCACCGTTGTTGCTTAGGAAAGTGTTTATTCACAAATCAGAGATCCAAATCAGCTCAGAAAGCTGAGCTTTTGTAGTGAAATGATGATACCCCACCCAAACTTTTATAGTCTTTATCTCACTAAATGTTCAGAAGATTTTTATTGGGGGCGAATAAGATTCCAAACATAGCACACCAAAGTTTCAGTCCATGTTTTCCTGATTTGGATGTACATGAAACCTGAAATGGGCAATACCTTTGTGTTTTGGTTATTTTTATCATTATAATTATTAACGTGTTAATTGTTCATATTGATGGGTTCTACTGTGACATTTCCTTAGGTGTATATGTGGGCTTTGACCCTCTACCCTCTGTCACCCTCCATCCCCCCCCTCCAATCTTCTTCCTGGTTCCTAACAGTCTTGCTTATATTCTCAAGCCATCTTAGTTTTGAGTTGGCTTTATTTTAGTTTCCACATATGAGAAAAAGCATGGGATAACTTTTTCTTTCTGTGTATTGTTTGCTTCATTTAATGTGACATCCTCTAGTTCCATCCATTTTCCTCAAATGACAGGATTTAATTCTTGTTTATGGCTGAATAATAAACCATGAGATACATATACCGCATCTTCTTTGTCCATTCATCTGTAGAAGGGACCTAGACTGACTCCATCCCTTGGCTTTTGTGAAGAGTTGCAATAAACATGGGCACACAGGATAATCTGTGTATGATGACATTATTTCCTTGGGACATGTACCCAGGATCAAATAGTCTTTGTATTTTCAGTTCTTTCAGCTTGTCAGCATTTGTTTTTTGTTATTTTTTGCTTTGTATAATAGCCATTTTAACTGTTGTAAGATAGAATCTCAAAGTAATTTTGATTTGCATTTTCCCCAATGGCTAATACTATGGAGCCCTTTTCACATATTTATTGGCCATTTGTACTTCCTCTTTTATGAAGTGTTTATTCAGGTCATTTGCAATTTATTGACTGGATTTGGGTTTTGTTCTTGTTACGTTTTTTGAGCTATTGGAAATTAACCCTCTGGTAGAGAAAACGCTGGTGAAGATTTCCTCCTATTCTGCCCACTGTCTGTTCACTATTTTGTTGTCTTTGCTGGGCAGAAGCTTTTAATTGGAAGCAATCCCATTTCTCAGCCCTTGCTTGTTTACTGAGCAAATGGAATACTCTTCAGGAAGTCATTGCCTGTGCCAATATTTTGAAGTGTTTCCCAAATTTCTCTTAATAGCTTCAAAGTTTTCTTCTAGTAGTTTAAAAGTTTCAGTTTCAGAGGTCTCTTGATCCAAGTTCATTTAGGTTCAGGTTTCAGATGGTTCTAGTTTCAATCATCTTCTGTGAACATCCAGATTCCCCAGCCCTCCTTGTGAAAAGGCTGTCCTTTCCACCATGTATGTTTTTGGCACTTTGTGGAGAATCAGTTGTTTAAAGATACGTGGGTTTATTTCTGGGTCTTCTGTTCTGTACTATTGCTCTACAGGTCTGTTTTTACACTAATGCCTTGTTGTTTTCGTTTCTATGGATTGGTAGCATGTTTTAAGATCAGATATTGTGGTGCCTCTGACATCCTTCTTTTTGTTCAGGATTTGGTGTTCAGGGTCTTTTGCGATTCGTTATGAATTTTAAGAATATCAAAAACTCTAGTTCTGTGAAGGATATATTGGTATTTTGATGGAGATTGCCTTGCATTGGTAGATTGCATGGGATAGTGTGGCAATTTGATGTTATTAATTATCCCAATTTGTCAATATGAGAGGTCTTTCCATCTCCTCGTGTTGTCCTGCATTTTTTCAGAGTTTAGTAATTCTCATTGAATGGGATCTTTCACATCCTTTGTTAGGTCTGTACCTTGATATTTTGTGAGATATTGTGAATGAAATTATGTTCCTGATTTCTTTCACAGGGAGTTCATTATTGGTGTGTAGAAAAGCTATTGATGTTTGAATGGTGAGTTTTTGTCCTACTTTACTGAAATTTTTTATTAGTTTTAAAAGTCTTTTGGTGGGGTCTTTAGGACTTTTTTAGGTATGGAATCATATCATCTGCAAACGGATATAATTTGGCTTACTCCTTTCCTATTAGTATGCCTTTTATTTCTTTCTCTTTCTAGATTGCTCTGGCTGAAATTTTTAATACTATATAGAATATGAGTGGTGAGAATCTTGTTCTTGATGTCTGGAAAAATGCCTTCAATTTTCCCCATTCAGGAAGGTGTTGATAAAGGGTTTGTTGTGTATAGCCTCTATTACGTTGAGATATGATTCCCTCATACCCAGTTTATTCCAGGCTTTTACCATGAGGTGATGTTGAACTTAGTCAAAGGCTTTTTCTGAATGTGTTGAGATGATAATGTGATTTTTATCCTTGATTCTATCTATGTTGAGTATTATTTTTGTTATTTGCATATATTAAACCATCCTTGGAGCTTGAAATGAGAAGAACTTGATCGTGGCATACAATCTATTTTATGTGACCTTCACTTCACTTCAAAAGTTTTTTTTTTTTTTTTTAAGAGAGAGGGATAATGAGAAAGAGAATCAATTTTATTTAGTTTTTCATGTGGCCTTTGTTGCTCCAACACTTCATTGTGTACGTGG
>PVKS010036199.1:0-19519 GCA_004027875.1 Aplodontia rufa | reverse complement strand
TTACTACGGCTGTTTCATTAAGCATCTCCATACTTGAGGTGACCCAAGTCTTAGGCTATGGTCTTTAATATAAAACATATCCAGGAGGATATGAATGGCACTATCCTTCACAGAAAACAATGAAGTTTTTCATTATTTTTCATCTGGAGAAAAACAAACAATGAAAGGGAAAGTACATCCTTAAATTGCTCACCTTCATTGTATCCACAATGTTTTTAAGAACAAATGCAGGTGTTTAAGAGTCCAAATCTAAATGACCATGTGGCTTCAGCCTTGTGTCACCTGCTGGGGTCTCAGTTGGTCCTAGGTAACCAGCTTCCCCAGGGACAGCTTCTCCCGTTTGTTCTGATTCCCATCAAGGATGAGTCTTAGGACCATCTGATGTCCAGGCAGTTTCTTCTGACAGTGGTCTCACAAGATGGGCAGTGGGAGCGACCAGCACCATGGCCTTCGGGGTCAGGGTCTATCTGAGCAGTTCTCTAACTGGAGATAACCTTGGACTTTAGAGGACTCTTCGCCCTTTCTTAAACTAGTCTTGGTCATGTTCAGTTAGCAGGTGTTTCCTTCACAGAAGTTTGAGCTCTTCTTGTGAAGATAAGCTTTATTTTAAGATCCAAAAAACTGCATCTGTGCTAAAGTGGCCTTGACTCTAGGGCAACCAGGGTTTTCTGGTCCCATTGTCATCAAGACCCAGCAATTCCCATCCAAGCTTAGAAATCCCTGGGCCAGGTCATATCACCTCGCTAAGTGACACACAGGTAGGCCCTGTAACATGTTTGAGTGGGCCTAAAGGATATTCTTAATCTTATAGCTACCATGTCTCTCACACTACACCCCGATAGCTCGTCACAGTGACGAAAATCCAGGCGTTACTTTGCACAAACCGGTAAGAGCCAGTTGGGCACATCTGTTCCTGAATCTGCATTCAGGGGGGTGAAATTGGTCATAATGGGAGGAACTTATATGATGGAAAAGCAAATTCAGTTAATGGGGGCTCCTTCTCCCTTTTCTTTCCTTCTTTCTTTTTATTCTTTTTAAATTGTTGCTGTTGTTGCAAGAACCGGTTGTTCATCTTTTACCAGCACCCCAGGGCCTCATGGCTTTTAAACATTTGCCCACAGCCCAGTAATTCACCTCCTCTGACCAAGCATGGCCTCAGCAGCAGTCAGCCTCTGGCTGACCACACACATACATACTTGGGAACATTCAAGATGTACTTCTTTACTAATTAACAGACTAATCTTAGACTCATGAATGATAGGCATTGTCTTCTAAGAAAAGACTAAAATTCTACTTCTGATTCTCATTTTTAACTAATCTGTCCCCAAGACACATTGACACCCTGAACTCTTTCAAAAGTTCAAATTAGGAATTAAATCAGGAACTCTTGAATAGTTTATTATAAATTGCTCAAATGTCCATTTGTCAACCCACTAAGGTCTTCAGAATAGTCATGACTTTCTTGGGTTTGTTCTGATGAATGAAAAAAATATACCTGCACACATATCTGTATTCCCCAGCCTCCAATAAATATTTAGTACTCAGCTGGGGTGATTGGTTCACATCCCACAACCCCAGAATTAGCACTTAAGTGAGAGCTGCTACTTCTCTGCTGGGGATTAGTTTCTTTCCACATGAATGCCTTAAATACCCACCATTAATGATCATCCAGGCATGGATATGACAAATCAACAATTGGCAAGATATGACTGTCATACCAACTTCATTTATTTATTTTTTAAAATTCCAGAGTTAAGATAATACAAATTTTAGTTATGCTAACTTACATGGATTTTAACACTTTCTCTGCCTGACTGCATTGCCAAACAATATCTTTTATAAAATGTTTTCTTTTTTCCAGAGGATAAAGAGAATTGAATGGAAATCAAGATATTTACAAAATGCTTAAAATATCCCACTGAAGACCAAAAGCTCACAGAAGTTTTAGTCAAACACTGGACCTTTCTCTATGCCAACGAAACTTTCTAATAAAAACTCCAAAGCACTGATTAACTGCTGCTCAAGATTTAAAGAAAAGACAATGTCACTTTTGTTTCTCTGAACCCGTTTGCTTTTGAGAGTATCTCATCCTGGCTAGATATATGTCACCTTGAGCACATTAAATGGATGGATTCAATCACCTATTATTAACAAATTACCACAGACTTAACAACTTAAGAACAACCCAGATACAAGCTGAACTCTCCCAACATTTAAAAAGTTCTAGATTTTGATGCATTTTGGATTTTGGATTTTCATATTAGGAATCCTACTTTGGTAAAGTCTATGTAAATATTCCAAAATTTGAAAAGAAAATAAAAACTCGAATCTGAAACATTTTGTTAGCAATCATTTGGGTTAAGGAATGATCGAGATTTATCATACAGCTTTGGAGGTCTACTTTCTAAAATAAAGCTTACAGAGCTAAAATCAAGGTGCTGGCAGAGCTATGTTCCTCCGAAAGCTTTAGGAAGGGAAATATATCCTTGCTTTTTCCATCTTCTAGAGACTTCCTGCATTCCTTGACCTGTGATTCCTTGTTCCATTTTCAAATCCATCAGTAGATCCATCTTCAAATCTTACTGTGTTAATCAATTTTCTTTCTCTACATCCCCCACCCCTTTCCATTATATAATCTCTCTCCCTCTTTCTTTGCCTCTCCTTCATCCCTCTTTCCTTTCCCCTATAAGAATCTTTGTACTTTCACAAGTCATTCTAAGAAATTTAGGATAATGTCACCATCCTTAACTTAATCCTGTCTTCAAAATCTTTCTTGTCATGTCAGGTAACATATTCATGGGTTTTGAAAAGAGTAAAACATGGTCATCTTTAGGGAGTCACTGTTCTGTCTAACTAAGTGTGGAATCTTCTTTTGGAGACTTGGTATATAGTGGCTCATGGTTTGTAGTAAAATCATCCGGCAAAACTATTATCTATTTTAGTTTAGAAAATAGAAAATGGATTTGTGCTTCTATTAAGAAGATTTTAGGCAGAATACTAAATGTGCCTACCCACTATCTTGTGCAAGGAACAGGGAGATTTAGCTACAGAGAGAACCATTAAGTTTGCAAGCAGAATTTCAAGGGAACATAAAAGAACTACTACTTTTACTTTTCTCCTTTCATGTCCCAGGTTAGAAAATAAAACTATTTCACATTTTCACTATCTTTAGTCAGTAGAAGATTTAAAAAGTAAGAAATAGCCTCAGGGTTGAGATCAAATCAATGGTTTATCTGTAAGACCTTTTGTTAAGACTTCAGAAAGATTCAACAGACTACCGGTTAGACCCTCTCAACTACACTAAAGAGCAACTTACAATCTTAAAGGCAATGTCCCACAGCAACCTGACACTCAGCCCAAAATAGACAGAGGTCTGTCTTTAAAAGAATTTCTGGAGTGACTTTAGGGGGATGAAGTGAACCCAGTCAAATTTGCAGAATTCCCACTGAGTGGGATGTATAAAACTTCGTACCAACTTGCACTAAAAGGGGCCAACAAAGTTCAAAATGAAAAGAGGCTCTGGACCCCCAATGTTCTACAAGCAGGAAGCAGGTGAAGAAAGCTACCTGGCTGCAAAACTAGACATTTCTTCTGGGAAGGAGAAGAACAAAAAGGTAGAGGTAAGAGCCACAGAGAGCAATGGACAGGGGAAAGACACCCAGGGAGCACAACTGGGTTCTACTCAAGGAGTGCTTTTTCCCTCCAGAATAAGACCTGGCTCTACGTGCCTGGCAGAATCTCAGATTCTGAGCCAGTGACTGCTGGGTGCTTCCACCTGCCCCTCCCCTTTTAAAATGGGAATATCTACCTGATTATCTTCTGTCTCACCATTGTGTATTATATATGAGGGGCCAGGTAACTTATCTTTTTAGTTCACAGGTCTTAGGATGGAGGGGAACCTCATCCTAAGTCCTCATTCACATCCACATGAAGATCCAATCCATATCACAGATTCATAAACTTCACCCATGGTGTCAGTATTAGGTGAAACTTTGGAAACTGCAGGTGCAGACACATTGGCAAACAGAGGAAAACAGAGGGCAAGTTATAGTGGATCTCAGCCACACTTGTTGACTCTTGCTGCACTGAGTGTAAGCTTGAGGTTCTTTGGCTAATAAGACATCAACAAGCATGGGACAAATGGAGGTTCAAAAATAACTTTGGTTTGGGGTTTGTACTCTTGGGATACATCCCCCACGTGGCTCCAGTTAGCTTCCCTGAGGGTGAAAGAGTACATGGAAGAAGAGGCCCCATGGTTAGCTACCCAGCTGAGCTCACCTCCAGCCACTGTTCCAGCTCAATGTGGACATGTAAATGTACAGAGGTAAAATTTTCAGAAACCACCCAGCCACCCCACTCAACAAAAGATAACTGAAATAAAAATTTTCTAGAAGCATGGTCCCAGAAGCTATGGAGAACAAATTAAATTAAGTCAATTTGTGATCTTTTTCTTGTACCTTGAGCCAGTCTACCTCCCCAACCAATCCACAAACCAGCCTCCCACTATAGCTTCTGTTCCATTGATACCAGATTAGCTCTCCTAAATCCCATTCCTCACAGTCCTTCCCTCTCTTGCCTGCAAATGGCTCCCAGACTAGTACGTAGGGGATTGGGATCATGATTGACAATACTTACTCAAAGTTTAATGAGTTCTTAAAATAATCATCCCTTACATGATTCATCCTAGGGCCTTCTATAGTATAATGGTGCCATTTCTAAGATGGCAAATGTGTCATGGAAATAAAACTAAGGAGCCACTGTAGCATCTTGTTTTAGGAGATTTCCCTTCTAAATATTTTTGTGTTCTTGGCAGAAATACTTGATATTACTGTATCTACTTTTATTTTTCCCTCCAGGGTCTACCAGAGCCTGGGCTCCTAAGCAGAGTCTCAGGAAAATTAGAAGCTTCTCCACCTGCTGGATTGATGAGGCAGATCCAAGTACTTCAGCACTCAACACCTCCTGGGAAGTCGCTTCCCTGCATGGGAAAGGACAGTTACTTCTCCAAGGTAGCAGCTTACTGTATTGCCTCTTAGAAAGTGAAGTGAAATGAACCAGAGAGAATCCTTCCTCACAGCCGAAGACACTGGAGATAGTAGGCTACAGCCTGCGCTGCAACCCTGCTCCTGTCCCCATGACAAGGTGGCGGGACCACACAGTCACCTCTGCTTCATGGAGAAGAAAACTGAGGCTCCAGGAAGTGAGTGACACACAGTTCCAGAGCTTGTACAGGACCAGGACATAAGGGCAGCTTAGACTTAGGTCCCCCTTTGACACAATATTCTGATGGTTATTGCTCTTTGGAGAGACCTGGAGCTGAGCCCTGGATCTTCCCCTTCATTGTAGGCAACATGGAACACATTTTATAAGCTCATATGTGATCTGTGGATAATAGTGGTTTCACTACAGAGATGATGAAGATTAAATGAGATAGAGTAGAGGGAAAATCAAAATTCACAAGAGTTAAGTATGTAGGCACTAAACCAGAGTGCCTAGGTTCAAATCCCAGTTATGCTACTTTGAAGCTGTGTGGTCCAAGGCAAGTTGTTTAACTGCTCTGTACCTCTATTTCCACTACTTTAAAATGGAAATGGAAATAAATGATAGTCTGACCTCAGAGGATTTAGGGGAAAATTAAAGAACTGTTGTATTTATTACATGAAAAGCTCTAATAACATAGTCTGACTTATTATCTGAAGCATCTCTCATTATCTGAAGCTTGGCAGGTGCCAAGTGGCATACAAAATTTTCATGTTCACAGGGCACTCAAATGTCCAGTTTCTGTACTCTTCTTAATTGGACTAATCAGGAAAAAATCTCTTTCAGAATGAGTAAAGTTTGTCTCTGCTTTGATGACATATAAATGATTTTTTTTGCCCAACTATACATGTCTGTATTAAATAAATTATTCACTGTGACAGAGAAAAATGTTGAACATTTTTTAACAAAAGAGACAGCACAGGCCCCCTAAAAAAGCTGTGTGATTCCCTGTAGAGTTGAGTAGACACCCATAAGGATCAGTGTCTCAGGGAACCCAGACAGTACATCAGCCATTCAGCAAACCTGCCTCAGCCTCCATCAGCAGCTGCGACTCTGAGCTTGGGGACAAAGAGGGAAGTCAATCATAAGCATGAATAAATCTTGAATCTCAAAAACAGAGGTATTTAAAAATAAAGACTTGCATTGAACGCATATTCTGGGGAGTTTCATTATATGTGTATTTAACTCTTTAGACTTCAAAGTTGAAAGGCAGAGAAAATTAGAAAAATGAGAGACAGAAAAAAATTACACAGAGGATACAGAAATGATTCTCATCAAAATTTTCCTCCACCATCTTGTACCTGGGAAAGAGTTAGGGCAACCTCTAAAGGGAAATGGATGGCGATGAAAGAAATCATGTTGAGTGAAGTTAGCCTAACCCAGAGAGTCGAGGGTCAAATGTCTTCTTCATCTATGGAGGCTGGTGCTAGATCCAGGCCTGTGTGAAAGCTGGTCAACTCTCATGTATTGGACCTAGCAAAGGCGTAGTAACACATAACCTAGGGCATTCATAGAGATGTATCAGGAAGGTGTGGGGAGGGAGACAGAGGGGAGGGGAAAGGGTGGGAGAACAGGGTGGGATCTAGGTGGTAAATCTAATTTTAAGAATATATACATATCATATTGTTCATTGGATGCATTTTTAATTGTACATTAACTAAATTTCTTAATAAAAGTATTTTTAAAATATTTTTAAAATAATAAAAAAAAGAGTCAGGGGTCTGACTGCTGTCCATTCAGAAGATTCCCAGGAGCATCCTTCCTCACCACAGGGAGTATGGGTACAGGCTTACACACCTCTATTTTTCATATACGTGACTCCAGATTCAAACCAATGTCTTCCCCTGTGCTCAAAGAATGAGCCACCTGTTCCAACAGTGGAGGGAAAACTGTACATGTGAGTTTCCCAGCATAAATGTCCCCTCCGCTGAGTTACCTTCCTAAGAACTTTCAGGTGTGACCTTAACAACAGGAGACTATCAGCTCAGATGCATCCCCTGTGTTTGTGTTCCTCGAAATTCATGTGATCGCGATGCTCCTCTGAGTCCTTAATAAAACCTGGGAGAAAGCAACCTCAGCCTCCTAATGCTTGAAATCAGGCCTTCTCATTTCACACCCATGGATTTAGTTTGATTGAATTTTGATGATTTATAGGAAAGAAAAGGACAGCAGGGTCATTTATCACTGCTTCACCAACCTAAGCACCATCGTGTCTTCATTCCATACAAGGAACTTAGTACAATGAACGCACAACCCCCGGCTTCGACTTCGTTCCCAAAAGGGAATGGAAAGTTTATAATAATAAACTCAGCAGGAGTAATTCCTTTGAGAAAAGTTTAGCATAACTATGGTAATGTGCTTTCATCTTCTGGTATCAAGATGAAAGCATCTTCTGATGCGGTTGGTACTGTCAGTAGGACTTGTTTTAAGTTTATCTGAAACTGATTTATATTGAGTGGATTAAAGCATTGCTTCTCCTAGGAATCCGTAGGTATGGGGGAGGGGTTACTTAAAGAGACTTCTTAAGATAGAACTTTTAACAGCAGATTCAAATAGAAAAAAATCTGTTTTCATTAAAATTTCTTAAATTTGGAGTTTTACTTTATATATAAAATAAAAATGAAAGTATATTCTCCTTATTCACTGAATTGTCAGTATATTGAATTCAAACATTTGGCTACATTGTGGTATAAAAAGCACAAGGAAATTTAAAAAGCAATAAAAAAACCAAGTGCTGAATTGATAGTTGCTGGATTATATCTCATTTAATCAACAAAGTAGATACTATTACCTCCATTTTATGGATGAGGAACCTAAAGTTCTAGAAACTTAATTATAATACTACAGTCTCATTAATGATAGGGCTGGAAATAGACCATTCTCCTGAAACCAAAGTGAATTTTGTTCCATAAAATTTAATTCTGAGTCTTCTTGGGAGGCAAATCTAATATTCAGAACATATATATAACATATATATATGCTTTTCATTAAAAGCATGTTTGATTGTTCAATAAATAAATTTCTTAATAAAAAATAAAATAAAAATAATGTTTAAAAAACAATAATAAGGGTTGTTAGCCTTGTTCTCTTTAATCATAGATCCTTCTACTATGATATTGGCCAACGACCAAGAAAATAAAGACAAAATGAAGAAACATCAATTCCTCCCATCCATGGTCCTGTCTGTGCAGGCTAAGACCTCGAGCAACCAAACTCTAGAGAGTCCTCCCTCTTGGAGACAGCTCCACCTCCCTAATGGCTGGTAGAGAGCAGCACCACACATCAACTCATTCCCCACCTAACCAAAGTCAGAACAAAGGATACTGAAAAATCCATAGCAATTCAAACAAAACTAAATTTAAAAGTGTAGAAGGTTTAGAAACTTCAGGATGTGTCATTGAGAAAGAGGTATTTGGGCACTGATAATATTGCTGAACACTCAGCAGAGGGGAAGGCGGCTCTGTTTGACGCAGCAGATGCATTTAGCAGGGGCACCCGGGCATCTTAAGGCCAGTAACCTCCTCCCTCTCTCAGCCTCAGGGAACCAGAAGAGCTACAGCTGCCAAAAAGCACTGGCAGCAACAGAGGGAAAAAAAGAAACCTGAGTAACATAAGATTAACTTTCTATCCCTCAGGCAAATACATGCAAGTGGGCAAAAGCAAAAAATAGACTCTCCCCATCATCCACTCGCGACGTTCCCCCAGGATTCTCCAAGACCACTCTGCTCTCAACTATAGCAGTATGTTCCCCTCACCCAACCACAGAAGACTGGCTTCTCCAGCCAACGCCCTGTTTTTCACACACATTGATTCTCTCTCTTATATTTTTCAATTTTCTATCCATTTCTTCCAATAGCTTCCAAGAGAAAAGGAGGGGGAAAAAAGGCTTTTAAGCCATAATGCGAAAGTGTACAAATGAATAACCATATGCATGTGTGCTTCTGTATGCATTTAAGTGAACATTTTGATTCTGTCGACAAAGCACAAATAGAAGTGGAGTCCAGAAAATAAATTCATATCTCGGGCATTATGCGGGCTTTCCAAAATCAAGCAGAAGCTCCAATTATTTGATTATGTGAACTTGATAAAAGCTAACTATGCATTGTTGGTCAATTACATTCTGGAACAACTTGGTTGAGCACCACTGTTTATAATAACTGTTTTCACTGCCACTGAAAATACAACATTTAGACACTTAAGTTTTGAATAAACATTTGTTCCACTTATAATGGTCCTAAATAACTAACTCTCTGAGATGCAATTTGTTCGTATATTTAACAAGGAGGTTTGAATAATCTCTAATACTTTTCCAGCTATTTAATTTTCTAAAAAAAAATCATCTCAGACCCTTAATATGTCTAAAGTATAATTTAAACCAAGTGGAATTCAAGAAATTAACTTAATGAAGCAGTTAAAGCCATGGTCAAAACCAAGGGAATTGGATTCTAATCCTGGTGTTTCTGCTATCTAGGCTGGTTATCTATTGGTGCCCAAAAACCACACCTAACTTAATGACATAACCAGCAGTAATCAGTTGTTATTATTCCCTCACGTGGAACTTCATAATACATTCATCCTCAACGTGTCTAATTCAGATGCCTGGGGCTAGAGTCACCCTTAAGGCCTCCTCACTCACAAGTCTGGCTACAGATACTAGATATCAGCTGGAACTTCAAAGAGTGATATTGGCCAAAACACCTGTCTTTAGCCTGGACTTTCTCACAGCCCAGTGGCTGAGTTCCAAGAGGAAGCATTCCAAGAGTTAGAGCGAGCCAGCTGTGTTCCTTTTGATGACCTAGTCTTGGAAACCACATAGCTTCATTACTGTTACACTCCACTCAGCACAAGCAAGACACTGAGACCGTCCATTTTCAACCAGAAAGGAATTATGCTCCACTTACAGCTCGGAGAAATGTCAAGGAATTTACAGCATGATTTTTGAAACTATCACAATTGCTTCCGTCAAATTACTTAACATCTAGTGTTCTGCGATCAACATCTTATAAAAGTTGTCTTTTTAATATCTAAGAGTCAACTATTTGAAAACAACAGATTCAGCTACATTTCTTCAAATAGTTGAATTTCAAGAAATGAATAGCAATAAGAATAATGAACATTCACTGTCAGATTACTATGCCAAATGCCTTAATATGTTCTTTAGCCCCTAAGTCATAGGAACAATTATTATCCCCTCTAATCCCTATTGATGCATCTTAAACTCAGAGTAATAAGTTTTGTGAGCTTAAGAGACCTAACAAAATCTATGTTTTCAATTCCCCACACAAAGACTGTAAGTTTTTCTTTGGAATGGTGTGACAGTAATATTATTTTGGTTTAAGACATATTTTCAGTACACTGATTATTATCAAGGAATGTTGCCTGTTCTTTCTATGAGAAGAAACAGGATGTCCTCAAGGCCCTTTCTCAAGAATAAATCATCCCCAAAGGCGTGTCCTTTCGTCAGAGAACAAATGTATGTTGGGATTCTGCCATCAGCCCCTGACAGAAAGACCCTTGCAGCCACCCTCGAGGATCCCCATCTGAGAAAGCAAGGGGACTTCAGCATGCATGGCAGACCAGGCTCCAGTGAAATTCCCAAATCAACTCTGCATAAAAAAACCAGAGCCCAAGACCAAGTGTCAGTGAGTATTGAAGAAGCCTCTGCCGCCCTAAAGCACTCTGTTCGGGCTGGTCTCATTATTTTAAAACACAGCCACAACCTTAACAAGAGGTGCATGTGGAAGGCAGCCCCAGCGTGATCAGGGACTTAGCCGAGCAGCGCGTGTGAGCCGAGGCCAGGGGTTGAGGCGGAGGAGCAGCGACCAGCAGGCACCCCTACTGATTATTGACTTATCGACCAAGGCAGAACAGCCAGAGAGGCCATCCCTGAGTCTTCTAAATCCGCACCACTTTATCCTAACGGAAAAGAGCCTTGCCAGGAAGCCGGTGAGCGCGAAGTGGGTGGCATTAAACAAACCCAGGCCCAGGTGCGGCCCTTCCATCATCGGTTCCAAATGACCAGAATGACAATTTGGAAAAGGTCAAACTTAGTTCACCACAATTGCCTGCAGGGAGCCTGGACCATGTTCGGTTAGCCTCCGATTAAAAAGAAGAGGAATGCAAAAGTAGAAAATGCCTAAAGAAGAAAGAAGAAGAGCACGCGCTGCTCACCTCTCCCCTTGGAACTGTTCCATGAAACTTTCCTCACACAGTCAGCAGTCAAGCACCTGGGGTTTTACTGGATAGCAGCAGAGCAAGAGTGTATGCAATAAATAAATCTAAACCTGAGGTTGCTCGAATGCAAATATGCCTGAGAAGAAATCAACCTGGCCTCTTGAGAAACACACAGGGAAGTCCACATTGACTTCATAACAGGGATTATCGAAACGGTTCTGTGCTGTATGATTTTTACCAGTTTCCAACACACAGAGAAAGTTGCTGCTATGCTGTGACATTTCAGTTAAATAATTAGTTTCCAAGTGCTACCCAGACTGTTATTGGCCTATGCCCTTCAAAGGGCCTAGGAGATTGTTCTTGCTTCTTGTTGCAGGAGGACAAGGACATGAGCCAGATCTCCAGACTGTGACAGTGGCTGTTTTGAGGATGGGACCCCACCAAACTACAAAAGAAAGACTTTAGCCCAGACTTAGGGACTCATTTCTGAGAGACCTTGTTCCACACAATCAGGGTGTTCCACTATTCTTGTGTTCTCTGGAAATGCAAGGGAGTTGGAGAGCAGAAACTCTGCACTTTAAAAGCCCTAGTTTAGAGAAATGGACAAAAACAGTGAATAATATTCATTCCAGATTATGAAAGATTTGGTAAAAGGACCCTCATCAGGCCCATCGTGAAAAATGAGGCCTCTGAATATACACTCCCACCGAGAGCTCACTAACTTGGAGAGAGGTAAATCTTCCAGAGAAAACTGAATGCCATCAGGAAAAGATAACGGATGCTACATGGACACCCAAGATGACAGAAGCACACTACAAGATAAAATGTACGATGTCTGTCAGAACTCAACAATGTCAGTTGTTCACATCTTCTGTATGATGGGGTCACTATTATCCCCATTTTGAAAAAAAAAAAAAAAGACAGTTAACTAAAGCTCATAGAGGTTAGCTAATTTTCCTAAGTCGTGTGACAGCATGTCAACCAAAGCATTTGAATTCCAAGACCAGTATTTTTCCAATGGGATGAATTAAGATGAAAAGTTGGGGGAAACAAGTTGTTTAGATGGATAAGCGTTGAACAAAACTCTGTGACTTTAGTCTTCCTTGCTCTTCCTCAGGAACAGCATGAATATTCAATGTGATGCTCTTAAGTTGACGTGGGCTCTTCTGTGATCTCTGAACATCCATACCTGTGGGGTCAGGTAACACTATTCCCCTTGGGAAAGTGTTCCACCCCAAGTAAGAAAAGCCAGACTTACTCAGAGGCTAGAGGAGTCCAAGTACAAGTTTGAACCTCCTATTTTCTGATGAAATGGATAAAGTAATCAATGTTTATGATTTAAGACACACAGGAAATTTTTTAGGTAATCTCATCGTGAAGGAGAAGTCACCTGGGGCAGAAGGAATTGTGTCTTCTGATTGTTATCTGGAGAAGGTTTCCCAAGCCTAAGATCACAGTCATTTCTAATTGATAGAAAAGTCTGCTGCCTCCAGCAAAAACACTAAAAATTGAAGAAAATGAATACATTTGTTTTCATGGGTTGCTTCCCACTTCCATGCCAGAATTACATTTCCAAGAAAATGGCCAGTTGAACATGTGAAGGGATTAGGAGTAGGAAGTGCTAAAGGTTCGTGGACTCCTTCAAAATTCCAGCATATTAAGATGGGTGCTAAGAGTTATCTTTATACAATAACCAGATAAGTCTCTGGGAAAGAGCATTTTAGGAAATACAGTTAGATCCTCAGATATCAGGATAAACACTTCCAGAAGACAAAGATGGGAGGTAGGAGTATTTGAAAGGATAGGAGGACTGGATATGGCACCCATGCAGACATGCACACTAGGAGGGGCATCAAGCCACCTGAATTCTTCCTAGAGTCTGCGGAGCTTCAGGATTGTCACTAAGGGATGCTTCTTGAGGAGGTTGGTGCTCAGATGTTTTCCAGGACCTAGAGCTCATTCCAAGTCCCTGAGCAGAAGGAACTATGTACTGAAAGAGCCAATTTTCTCTAAGGACTGAAAGAGCTTCAGAGGGAACAGGAGCAGCAGAGCTGAGAGTTAAAAACAACTACAGATGGCAGAAGAGGCAGTAGCAGACACAAGAGAAGCAACTGAGATTAGAGGCAAAAGCTTCAAGGCAGGCCACAAAAGAGGAGAATAAATTTTTTCACTGATGTAAACAGAAGTAGGAAAATGTTAATAGCCACAGAGAACAACCAAAGAGCCAACGGACAAGGCAAGGTGTCTGTGTCAACCATAATGTGATTGCTGCTTGTGGACATCAATCATATTCACGTGGAGTACCGACATGTGCACATGGATATCTACCATGTACCTGTGGAGTACCAACCACGTCAACATGGATGCCAATCACAGACTTGGGCATCTACTGACCACACGGACTCAGATACCAACCAATTGCTTATGGACTGCCAACAACATTCGTATGGATCACAACCACATGCCAGTGGACACTATCGTATGCCTGTGGACACCAATCAGGAGCAGGTCTCATTTTCTAGGGAATCTTCCTAACAGTTGGAAGCACTCTACAATCCCTGTTTTACAGATAAGTACACTAGACTTCTGACTATATATGGTAGAATCAGGATAAAAACCCAGATCTTCCTCTGGAGACTGCCTTTGGTCTCCAGGACACAACTCCCATTTTCATGGCTAATTCTCACCCCAAACCCCTCCCCCCACTCGCTGAGACTGGCCAGGACCTGTTAAGCAAGAGCTGACTTTCCGAGCTTTTCCATGTGAAGCAGCCATTTCTATGGAGCAAAGTCTTCCTAATCAGTTTGATTTGGTTCCACCTTTTCAACACAAGCACTTTACACTTACTTTTCATGTGGTCCTCACAATGGTTCTTATTTGATAGGTGTTCTTATGATCTCTATTGAATAGATGAGGAAACTACAGTTAAGAAACTTCGTGGTCACATAGTCAATAGGAACATAGCAAGAACTGAAATGCATACTCTAATCCATTGTGACAATCTGCTATCCTTCACTTAAAAATCAGGCCAAAGAGAAAAAAATATTTATGAAATGATCTGTTTCCTCTTTTCAGGGAGACACTTTCATAAAAGTATTCATTGTCCATATATTTATTGAGGGCTGTGCTCTGTCAAGACATACACATTCTGACTTGCCTTTCACCTATGAAAAATCTCTGCCTAGGGCACATCTCGGGCTCCTTCATCCTGGAATACTTTCTCCAACTGCCAACCTTCAGAATCAACTAAAACCTGGGTGTAATGGTGCACACCTGTAATACCAGCAGGTCAGGAGGCTGAGGCAGGAGGATGGCAAGTTCGAAGCCAGCCTCTGCAATTTTAGGAGGCTCTGACCAAACGAGTGAGACCCTGTCTCAAAATAAAAAATAAAATGGGCTGGGGATGTGGCTCAGTGGTTAAGCGCCCCTAGGTTCAATCCCTGGAACAAAAAAAAAAATCAACAAAGATATTCATTCCTTCAATTCTTCATTCTTTCTTCCCTCCCTTCCTTTTTTCTTCTTTAATCTATGAAATACTGTTTGCATCTTTTTAATTATAATAATAATACATACTGACCTACAAAGCCAATCAGATAGAGCATATACAGAAAACATAAAATTATAAATAATACTACTGCCATTTCCAATTACTCTCTTGAAGGATTCCATATAAGTAGCTTCATGTGTATCATTCCACACTCTCCCCATGCCAATACATATAATTATGTAATAGTTAAACATGAAATATGCATGTATCAACAGAGAGCTGTAATGTACATTTTGACACATACTTCCTTATACTTGAATTCTATCACATTTTGCTGAAACTTGCATTTTTCCCCTTAATGCTATTTCTGAGACATTCCTTCTTGTTCCTATTCATTCTTTTTTTATATTTATACCACATTTCATAAAATGCAAAATTCATCAAACTATAGCCTTCTGGCCAAATCTAGCCTGTCACCTATTTTTGTAAATAAAGTTTTGTTGTTGCTCAGTTAAGCTCATTTTTTAAAGTACTGTCCATTCAACAATACAGGTCAGTAGTTGCTACCGATATTATAGAGCCCTTAAGCCTAAACTTATTCTTTTCACATTTTGTACTGTTCTGATTAACAAAAAGGTTGAACATCATTTCATGTGTTTAGTGTACACTATATTTTCCTTCTAATGAGTTGCCTGTTCCATGTATTTGTCCACGTTTCCATGCTGTCAGGAATATGATACATGGTTAAGCATATTTGCTTTGGATACTGCTGGCATGAACTAGAATTATGGTCCCAATACTTATTAGCTATGTGATATAATGTGTGATACTTGATTATTCTGTGCATCAGCTTTTCAATCTATAAGATTGGATGATAATATTGCTTTACCTCTTAGAATGACCATAAGGACATAGCAAGGATTGTAATGATAACTAGCCCTGTTATTTATTTCTCTTTTTAAAAAACATTCAATCAGTCTAGTCAAACAGCAAGGGATGCTTGCAAATTTCCCTCTCAATATTTTCTGAAACCATAAATTGTATTGGACTCTAGGGCAAGTCAGGGGAGCTCATGGCTACTAGGGACAGAATATTCTGATGATGTGACTCTGAGTGGTACAGGTTTCATTTCTTTTCTCAAAATTCTTTCCTATGTCAGCCAAGCCCACTGCTGTGGGTCCAAGATGAGGCAGAACATCACGGCAGAAGGGCATAGAAAGCTGCTCAGCTCATAGCAGCTAAGAAGCAGAGAGAACTGGAGGGTCAAGATCCAGGGATAATATAATCCCAGGAGCATGTCCCCAGTGACCTACTTCCTCCAGTCACACCCTGCCTGCCTACAGTTACCACCCATTAATCCATTCAAACTATTAACCCATCAAATGGACCTCTGAACCCCCTGCATTGTCACACACGAGTTTTCAGGGAAAATCCAAACCTCAACTAAACCTTAAGAGTACCCATCATACATAGGTACATTTTTTAGGTTTCAATATATCAGTTAAATTTTTTAAGAGAGAAGGACAGTGAGAGAGAGAGACAGAATCAATTTTTATTGAGTTTTTAACATGGCTTTCGTTGCTCTGACACTTAGTTGTGTATGTGGGTGCTGGGGTTTGAACCCATGTTCTTGCACTGCCAGGCAAGCACCGTAACCCCAAGCCACCGCTCCAGCCCCCAGTTGTTTCTTTAATTAGAAAATAAAATATTTTTAAAGTAAAGCAATAATTACCTCTAAATTTCAGATCTCCTAAAATTTGGAAAAATACTTATATCCCTTTCTTTGCTCTCATTACCTATGTCTTATATTGAATTAATAGGTATATATCCTGTCTTAGCTACTAAACCATAAATAGCTTGAGGACAGGCTAACCAACTGACTCAGCCTCATATCCTTCATAGCACAAGGCAAAATGTGCTACACAAAGTGGTTGCTAATTAAAATAAATATCAACTGTATCACATGATTTATTTCTCCTAAAAACACACCAAAAAGGGAAATTTTACTTCACTTAGGACTTTGGTTTATTGGGTTCCAATTGATTGAAGTCATATTTGTATTGGGATATCTACAATAGAAGTATTTCTTTTATGAGGGAACGTGGGAAACTAAAGAAGACGGAATTCCCTTCAGGATCCTCACTTAGACTTTATATTGAAGTTGAACAGATTTAGTTTTTTTTTCAGGACTTATATTGTTAAGAAGAGCAGCGATAAAAAGTATTATGCTATGGTTTGAATGTGAGGTGTCCTCCAAAACTCATGTATGAAAATGCAGGAAGCCTGAGGTAAAATGATTGGGTTATAAAAGCTTTAAGCCAATCGCTGGGTTAGATGAACTGCAATTGAAGGCAGGTAGGGTGTGGCTGGAGAAGGTGGGTCACTGGGGGCATACTTGGAGTATATATTTGGTGTCTGGTGTGAAGTTTCTCCCTCTGCTTCCTGGAGCCACACCTTGACCCACATCCCTCTGCCACAATCTTCTGCCACGACGATCAGCCTCACCTCAAGCCCCAGTGAATGGAGCTGGCCTTCTATGGACTAAGACATCCAAAACTGTAAAATAAACTTCTTCCTAAAATTGTTCTTGTCAGGTCTTTTAGTCACAGAAATAAAAAAGCTCACTAAAGCAGATTATAATCAACACCTAATGAACATGTTCCACACATGTTAATCCTCCCAGAAATATTATGAGCTCAGCATTTTTCTTATACCCATTTTATAGACATAGAAGCTAAGAAGCAACATGGTTGGATGTGCCAGGTTTCAGTCCTCTACATTCTAGCTCCAGGACCAACACCTGATCCTCTGCTCTGCATTAGAGATGTTGCCCATCATAGTTTCCCAGGAGCAAATTATTGAAAGAAGAGGTCTGATCTCTTACAGCATCAGAGAGAACCAAGAAACTTGGGCTCGGCTTCTGGATTCACAAGCATCTATGGGAAAAACTTCAAGCCTACAAACCAATTACCTTTCTTGGCCCTCAGCTGTCCTCATATTATAGAATGGGGATAATGACACCAGCCTAGAATCAGGTACATCAGAAGCGCCTTCGAAACCATAGAGCCAACCGTCATGGTCATGAGCCTGAACATGCTAAAACCTCTAGGGTATCTTGGGAGAAGAAGAGGAAGAGGCAGAAAACACCTTTAAAAAGAAGGGTTCATTTTACTCAGCCACAAAAAAGTGGGTGTCTGAAAGAGATGAGGAGATATTCCAAGGATTTATGTCCTCTAAATCTCAGTACCATGACTATCCAGGCCATGAGGAGACTGTAGGCTGACTCATCTAGCCAATTATCCCAATTACCCTCATTTCAATGCAGCAATATTCCAGGGATTATGAGTGGTATTACAAAAGAAGATTAATTACAACGGGAAATTTCATCAAAATGGTCTAAAAATAATTTTAAGTATGTTGCCAGCCCTACAGATTATTAAACATCTTTAGACTAGAACTAACATAAAAAGAATTTCTAAAATTAGAGATCTCTGTATCTGTATGGTAGAAGGGAGACAAGGATGAAATTGTCTGTAGTGTGTAATGATGTAACACCAGGAATAATTTTTACTTTCCTATTCCTTTGCTTCTGCTCATCTCCTATTAAGGTACCCCCTCTTCTACCCACTAGAAAATGTTGAATCGAAATGCTACCTTCTCCATGGAAGCATGGAATCAGCAGGGAATATCTCTCCTCTGGAAATCACTCTACTTTCACTATATTTCTCAAAATGATTTAGGAGGAATTGTAACATAAGACCTAGAAGTGTTGTGTCTTGATAGGAAGAAAGATCATAGTTTTCTCTATAACATTCCTTAATCTAGTACTAGTCATGTGGTGGAGCAGCCCTGCTCCCTCTAGACTCCTTCCATCTTTAGGTTCTGCCATCTTTTGGAGCACTGTATCCTCCTTATGGTTGAAACTCGGTCACAAATATATCCATAAAACAATGTAGGGTGAGTGGAAATAGCAGAAATCCAGGAGAAATGGGGCAGACTTTGAACACTCTGCTCACACCACACTGATCAGGACTGCCTCATGCCCGCACCCAAATTATGGAAGGCTGGGAAGAGGAAAACAGACCTTCTGAGTAACTGGTTGTCTCCACTCCAAATTCTATGGTACCTCTAAAGCACCTTGTAATAGCACTCTTTGAGAAAGTGTTTTATTTTCTCAGCTGGCTACAAATTCCAGAAGTGCTAGGATGATGGAAACTCATTGGACTGGACTTTTGTACCCCGATAGCTAAGTGCCCATGCTTAGGCTCAATTAGAAAAAAATGAATGAATGAATGTTCATCTTACTCCTATCTTATGTCCCCTATTATTGGTCAGTTAGTTCACTAGTTTTCATTCTTAATAAATCTCTTGAATTCTGGTTTACTCATCTATCAAATGGAGGTTACAATATGATTCTTGGACATTTCCAATACATCCTTACAATGGTAAAGAACAGTACAACATGAGATCATAAGAGATAACTCAGAGTATTAAGAATCACAAGCCAATGAATATATGAGAAAGTGCTCTAAATCATTAGTAATCAGAGAAATGCAAATGAAAACCACATTAAGATATCACCTTACACCAGTCAGAATGGCAAAGATGAAGAAAATAATCAACAATAGATGCTGGAGGGGATGTGGAGAGATAGGCACACTAACACACTGTTGGTGGAGCTGCAGACTGGTACAGCCCCTCTGGAAAGCAGTATGGAGAATCCTTAAAAAACTAGGGATGACTCCACCATACGACCCTGCTATTCCACTCCTGGGTATCTTTCCAGGGGACTTAGAATCAGCACATTACAGTGACACA
>PVKS010036198.1:0-19517 GCA_004027875.1 Aplodontia rufa | reverse complement strand
TCTTTCCATTTGATTTCTTTTATTTCATGATCTATATCCTGCTAATTTCAGGTGTCAGAAATAGTAAAAGTCAGCATTTTCTTGGCACTTGCCCTGTTCAAGTTACTGTTTTAAGTGTTTTCATGAACTCATTTAGTCCCCAAAATTATTTTATGATAAAAATTATGATTCTTGTTCCCTTTTAAAGGGAACATGAGATGTCATGAGACAAGGAAGGGTGCAAAGATGTTAAATGGCTTGTCCAAGATCACATAGCTTGTGTAGTAATAGACCAATCCTGGATTCAGAACTGAACATTCTAGGTGTAGTGCCTGGGCTGTTATCTGTAAGATGTATGTCTTTTCTATCAAACTTGAAAGACTGTGATGTATAATCCACTACCGCCATTTTAGATCCCCTCCCCCTTTGAAGACGGTTACTCCCTCACCTGTGTACACCCACCTGCGTCCACCCACCTCTTTCCAAGGACCCCTTCCGGTACCCAGCCATCCTCTTCCAGTGAACTTGACAGAATCACCAGGACCCTCACCACATGTGCGTTGACCCCCACCCTACTCTCTCCCAGTCTCCTCCTACTTCCTTTTTGCACCTGCCTCCACCTAATCACAGCCAATCAAGCAGACTGTGCACCTGAGCTCCTCCAATTAGAGTGAAGGGCAGTATCATCTCAGGTCTGGATGAAAAACTCTTCATTTCCTTGCTGGGGTCACATTCTTTCACCCTTTCATGGGCCAAAGTAAATTTTCTGCCTTGCTCACCCACACCCGCCCATGTGTTTGATTTCATTTATAACAATTACCTACACTGTTAGGTTCCACTCTGACTCAGATGATGTCTTTCAACATGGGAGGGGAAAAAATGTTTTTGCTATTTTTTTTTTGCAAGTTTGGGAAATGTTCATATGTTCATAGAGTCTCCAAGTTACATTTAATCACTGCTTGCTAGCAATGAAGAAAATATTAGAGATCAAAAGTTCATCTGATCCAATTATTCCTTTTATTCTTCTGGGAGACTGAGGCACTGGGTGGCAAAGGGGTTTCCTTGAGCTCTTTCTCAGGTATTGTGAATAATAAATACCAGGAAATGGCACCAAGATTCTGGTCCCAAACACCACTAATTAACCAGGGGTTAATCCTAAGCAGTTCTCTTAGTTCTAAAAAAGAAAAAAAAAAGGAAGATTAAACTACATATTTCCTAATATTTCTCTAAACTGCACATTCTGTGATTCTTAATAGAATGGCTTGCTCAAGGTCAAATAGTTGTGTAAATAAGCAAAGAAAGGAGGAGAGATGGGGGAAAGCAAGTCTAATTTCTTAAGAGCAGTATGGGAAATTTCCACTTGAGTGGAAATGAAATCCTCCATATTTATTCTGTCTCCTCTAGGGACCCATTTGAGAGCAAAAAAGGAACAAATCACAATGACCAAGCCTTGGCCTGATCTTTGTGCAAGTTAAAGCAGTATCTAGAGGGCATGGTCCACTGGTGAGTTCCAACTTATGCAATGGAATGATATGAGCCAAACTGGACTAGGAGTGCTAAATCACCATGTTCCATCAAGTACATGGGCATGAACTTCACTGGGGAACCTTGAGGGTTGAGCGCCATTAAACTATGAAAGAGAAGAATTGTGGGGAAATAAGAAAACAGCCAAGCAGCAGGCAGATTTGTCAAGAAATATAAACACGCCATTGTCTGTCCTTATGTGATCATGAAAGATAAATCTTCTCTCCCCAAAAATACCCCACTCCCCCAAAAAAATTCAGCAAAAATCTGCTACATTTACTCCTTATTTAAAAATATAAAAGCAGGAAGTCAAGTTCTGCACCTGGTTTGGCAAGAGATAAAGAGGAGAAAAGATGGGGTTCAAACCGATGAGCTGCCTAGGAATAACAGAAATCCTTAAGGAGGATATTGGAACCCCCCCCCCAGGATATAGGACTGACTCACCAGAGTGTTACCTAACTCCCCACGCAAAAAGTGACTCTTGGGTGACACCTAGGTTACAGTGAGCAAAGAAGAGAACCAAGACTCCCCAGGGTAGAACCAGGTGGGGAAAGATGGTGGCTTCCCACCCTCGGCACCACTGACATTTGCAGCTGGATCCTTCTGTTCTGGCGGGGGGTGGGTGCTACCTGCACATCATAAGAACTCGGACAGCCTGGACTCCACCTACTGGATGCCGGTAGCACCCCCTCCCCAGGTTCTGATGACCAAAAGTGTCTCCCAGACATGGAAAATATCCCCTGAGGAGCAAAACTTCCCCTGTTGAGAACCACTGGAGTAAAATGAAAAGATTAGACAACTAAACTCAGAGGTGCTGAAACCTAAAAAAAAAAAAAGAAAAAGTCAAAACCAAGACCTCAGGCATTACTTTGCGGTGCTTTCTTCATGTTAATCAAGTGAAGAAAAGTCTGGAGATGATTTGGGATTCAAAGCTTTATCACTAATTATTTTAACAAGTATTTTAACAAGTGCCCTCCAGATGCCCATTGTTTTTTCGAATTTTATTTTTTAAATACGCATCATTTCTCCCTCCGGAGGCTGTCAGCTTTCTTCTCTAGTTAAAATTTGGCAGAAGAGTTATTATTTCCTTTTTTTTTAATGCTTGTCAAAGTTTAATCAGCCTGATTACCAGATTGAAAATGAATGGCTGTGAGTTTCTAAAAACAGGAGATCAATCAACACAATTGTGCGCACCTGATCAACAGTTCCAGCGACAGTTTCCTCATTACAGGAAGTTGCTGCCTTCTAGATGGTTCTACAGCACAATAGATTAACCCTCCTGTTACAGGAAAAGTCAGACAACACCTGGCTCCCTGAGTGAATGAGGGTCTACCTCACATTTAACTTTCATTGGTATGGTGCTTGGAGGTTAGAGGCAGAGCGTTTGGGAATCTCAGGTAATCAGAAGTGATATGGATTCAATTATGTCCCCCACCCCAAATTCATATGTTGAAGTCTTAGCCCCTAGGACCCCAGAATGTGACCTCATTTGGGAATTGGGTAATTGCAGATAGAATTAGTTAACGTGAGTTGTACTGGAGTAGGGTGGCCCCTCATCCAATGTGACTTGTGATCTTATTAAAGAAGGGAAATCATCCCAGGCACACAGGAAAGGACCATGTGAAGATGAAGGCAGGTTGAAATGATGCTTCTGCCAATCAAGGAACACTAGAGATCATTGGTAAGCCATCAAGCTAAGAGGGGACTGGAATAGATGCTCCCTCTCAGTCTCAGAAGGAACCAACCTTACCAGCACCTGGACTCCTGGGCTCTGGAACTGTGAGACGACAGGCTGCTATAGTCTGAGCCATCCAGTCCATGGTACCTCTCCTCTAATCTGCCACATCCAGGATCGGGGCAAAACAATCTACCCTCAGACTGACATGGCTCAAATATTCCCCACTGCATTCAAACAATTGAATTGCCCAAATTATCTCTTAGAAATGAGTAGCGCTCCCATACACAGCCCACATCAGAGCCCAGAAGCCTCAGGATTCTGTGCAACAGTTCCCAGAGAGGGTCTAAGGTTTAGCCAGGACCATCTGTGCTGTTCATCGCCACTCATTGGCCCCCAAGGCTCTGGAACTGGTGTTCCTTCCCTGCTTCCAGGACAAACTTTCCATTTACTGCTGTAGCTCTGGGAGCTTGTACAAAACGGGGGTTTTCAAAGCACTTTTCCTTTTTCTATCATTTCCATCACTGCTCTCAGATGCCTTATTTCAGTGATTATGAGGAAAACGACTTCAGGAGATGAACAATTTTCTCCAAAGGGGTCCAATTCCCTTTTCCAAATCATTGGCTTCCTGAATGAACAGGTTTAACAAACATAATCTGCATCTTACACATGAGCTATGTTATAAATGGTAGGCTACATTATGAAACATTTTCTCATCATAATATTATGGATAAAAGGCAGAATCCTAGGCAAGTCCCAAGAAAATTATTGAGTCCTGAATGCCCCTAAATGACTGGTATTAAAAGGATGAGTTTACATTCCCAAGAACAAGAGTTCATGGACTCAGAAAGGAAAACAAACAACAATAACAAAAAAAAAAAACCACGTTTTTCATCCCATTTTTATTTTAGAGCCAGGTAGGAGGGCATGCTTTAATCTTCGGTCTATATAACCATGCAGTAGGATGTAGAGTGGGGCCTGTCCTGACTCACTGTTGACTTAGGCACCTTGAAGGATACTTATGTGACTGTATTACAAGACTCAAACCTCCACCAGGAAAATTTGCCAGGATTCTGGAATCCCCTTGCCAATTTAAAGAATATAAAAGATTTAAAAGAGTGGCAATTTCAAAGGAGGATTTATGTAGTACAAGCAGGTGCCAGGCTCTGGTCAACTCCGCTTTATCCCTTTTCCAAGGGGATGGAGTTGATGGAACACAGAACACTTTGTCTCAGCTATGCTGAGAGGGGCTCCTGCTCTCAGCATGCTTTAAAAATGTGTTTTCAGCAGTTAAGTAACTCAGACAACTGGTGCCTATTGACTCCAGAAAAAAAAAAAAGCTACAGGAAACTGAAATTTCAGCTTCTGACTATTATGGTGTAGCTTGCATCAAACCAGCTTTCCCCTACATAAACCATGAATGCTGGATTTTCATCTAAAGTAGCAGTTTCAACCTATAGAAAAACCAAGCCAAATAGTTAAGCCTGGGAAGATCAAGATCTAGAGAGAAAAGAAATGCACTCCTGTGATCATAATACTCTCTTCCACCTTTCTCCTCTGGTTGTATGCCAATTTCTCAGTTGCATGAGAAGGAGACCAAAGAGTCAAAGTTATACTGGAAGATAAGAGTCCAAAAAGCTAAACAGGGTTTTGACAGTCTTAAAGTGTAAAGAGATAATATCTGGAGTTGGGAGCTATAAGACCTCTGAAATATTGCACCCTAGGAGTAAGAGTAATCAGAATCAGACAGACCTCTTGATGGATCAAGGTGATCTGTTCCTATTGTACCTGTCCATTAGAATAAAGGTAAATCCATGATATCTCCAAAGAAAGACATCACCCAGAGCCTCTCCAATTGTTCTTATTCAATATCTGGTATTTGACCCCTAAATACTAAAGATGCCTGGAAAAGGAGCGGTGACTCAGCAGTTACGCCACTTGCCTTGCGTGCATGAGTACCCAAGTTCAAACCCCAGTACCACGTACACAGCCAAGTCTCGGAGCAATGAAGGCCACATGAAAAACTAAATAAAATTGTTTCTCACTTTCTCTCTCTCTCACTGTCCCTCTCTCTTAAAAAAAAAAGAATATAGATGGAAAGATGAAGAATTATGTCAGAGGACTGAAATTCATTAAGAAAAAAGAAATAAACGTAAACTTCAGAAATAAAAAATGCACTAACTGAAATTGGTAACTAAAGAAATGGGGTTAACTGATGAACATTAATGAAAAAATGTTTGACAAAGGTCTAGCAAACTGCATTCAAAAACATATCAAAAAGAAAATTCATCATGATCAAGTATGCTTCATTCCAGGGATCTAAGGCTGGTTCAACATATACAAATCAATGAATATGATGCATTACTTAAACAGAATTAAGGACAAAAGCCATATGATCATCTCAATAGATGCAGAAAGGGCCTTTGATAAAATCCAGCAGCTACTTATGCTCAAAATTCTGGAGAAAATAGGGATCAAAGGAACTTAAGTATTTAAAGACAATATAGGACAAATCCACAGCTAATATAATATTAAACAGAGAAAAGCTGAAAGCATTTCCACTAAAGTCAGGAACAAGATAAGGCTGCTTTCTCTCACCACTTCTATTCAATATAGTCCTTGAAATCCTAGCCGTAGCAATCAGGCAAGAGAAGTAAATCAAAGGGATAAGAATAGGAAGAAAGGAAGTCAAGCTATCTAATTTTGCTGATGACATGATCCTGTATCTGAAAGACCCCCAAAAAAATGCCACCAAAAAACTGCTTGAGCTTATAAACAGATTCAGCAAAGTGGCAGGCTACTAGATCAACACCTATAAATCAATAGCTTTCCTCTACACTAACAATAATAGGGCAGAAGAAGAAATCAGGAAGACAGTCCCATTCACAATATCTCCAAAGGGAATAAAATATTTGGGCATTAATCTAACAAGGGAAGTAAAAGACCTCTACAATGAGAATTAAAGAACATTGAAGAAAGAAACTGAAGAAAACCTGAGAAGATGGAAAGATATTCCATGTTCTTGGTTAAGCAGAATCAATATAATTAAATTGGCCATTCTGTCAAAAGCATTATACAGATTCAGTGCAATCCCCATCAAGATACCAGTGTCATTCTTCATAGATATAGAAAAAGCAATTCTCAGGGCTGGAGCAGTTGCTCAGTGGTTACAGCACTTTCCTGGCATATGCAAGGATGTGGGTTTGAACCCCAGGACCACATACACAATGAAGTGTTGGAGCAACAAAACCCACATGAAAGCTAAATAAAATTGATTCTCTCCCTCTCTCTCTCTTTCTCTCTCTCTCTCTCCCACTGTCCCTCCCTCTCTTTAAAAAAAAGTGAAAAGAAAAAGCAATTCTCAAATTTATTTAGAACAAGAAACCCAAAATAGTCAAAAACATCACTAAGCAAGAAAGACAAAACAGGTAGTTTCACAATATCAGATCTAAAACCATTCCATAGAGCTGTAGTAACAAGAACAACATGGTACTAGTATCAAAAATAGGTATGGAAACCCATGAAATACATTAGAAGACTCTAATATAAACCCACAAATCTTTAAACATCTGTTACTTGACCAAGAGGTCAAAATATAACATGAAAGCCTGTTCAACAAATGGTGCTGGACAAACTACACAGCCACTTGCAGTAAGTTGAAATTAGATCCTTTTCTCTCTCCTTGCACCAATATCAAATCCAAATGATCAAAGAACTAGGAATCAAACCACCTGCTATACCACTGTTAGAAAAAGTAGGAACAACACTCTAGCTTGTGGGAGTAGGTAAAGACTTTCTCAATAAGACTCTCAAAGCAAAAGAATTAAAGTCAAGAATTAATGCGTGGGAAGCCATTAAATTAAAAAGCTTTTGCTCAGTCAAGGAATTGGTCAAAACTGTCAAGAGAACTTGCAGATTGGCACATAATCATGGCCTGTGATTCCACCAAGAGGGGATGAATACACAAAATTTACAAAGATCTAAAAAAAGATAATACTAAACACACAAATAATCCAATCAATAAATGGCCCAGAGAGATGAACAGAAACATCTCCACAGAGGAAATCAAGCAAGCCAATGAATACATGAGAAAGTGTTCTAAATCACTAGTAATCAGAGATATGCAAATGAAAACTATATTAAGATTTCACCTCACTCCGGTCAGACTGGCAAAAATGAAGAATATAAACAATAACAGATGCTGGAGGGGTTGTGGGGAGATAGGAACACTAGCACACTGTTGATGGAATTGCAGACTGGTACAGCCCCTCTGGAAGTAGTGTGGAGACTCCTCAAAAAATTAGGGATGCAATCACCATACGACCCAGCTATCCCCCTTCTGGATATTTTCCCAGAGGAGTTAGAATCAGCACATTACAGTGACACAGCAAAATCAATGTTTATAGCAGCTCAATTTACAATGGCTAAATTATGGAATCAACCCAGGTACCCCTCAATGAATGAATGGAATGGACTCAAAAGCTGTGGTGTATATATACAATGGAGTTGTACTCAGCTATTAGAAACAACAGTATTACAGTCTTTGAAGGTAAATGGCTGACAATGGAAGAAATTATACTGAATGAAATTAGCCAAACCCAGATACTCAAGGGTCAAATGATTTCCCTCATTTGTGGAGGCTGGAATAAAACCCAGGCTTGGGTGAAAAGTAGTCAGGCTCTTGTACTAGACCTACCAAAGGCATAGCAACACCTAATCTATGGGAACCATAGGAGGGAGGAGGGAGGAGAGAGATGGTGGATGGGGAGGAATCAGGGCAGACAATCAACAATGTAAACAACAATGTAAAATACTCTTTACCTGCCCTGAGCAGCCAAATAATACTTATGCAACCACTTATTTCTGAAAATTCACAAATTGAGCAAGTCAATGAATACATGAGAACGTGTTCTAAATCACTAGTCAACAGAGAAATGCAAATAAAAACTACATTGAGATATATAGACATTTATATCTGTTCTAAGAGGGAAATAAAGAAAAATCAAGAGACTGGGGCGTTGGCAATGTGTGGGTGATTCTGGACTAGGATCAACTGCACATCACATTGTTACTTTATATGCATTTATGATTGCGCAACAACTCAACTCCTCAATTTAAAAAAAGTAATGGGATTAGATTAGATAAATGGAAGAAAGAATTATATGAGATTAGTTTAAAAGAAGAGAGTAACAATGAACTGAAAGATACTGCCCAGTAGAAATAGCCACACTGAATCACAAGAAGGAAAATGCTCACCAGTGGAAGTACTCCAAGGAACAAAGTAAAAAGATCTAAAGTACATACAAGTGGAGTCCCAGAAGGAACGGGAAGAGAGCGAGTGGAAGAAATATTTGAAGAGACTGTAAATGAGCTTTATCTGACTTATAAAAGGCAATCATAGACTGAAGAGGCTCTGTAAATCCCATGCTAGACAAAAACAAGAAAATCACACTGAAATATATTTTGGCAGAAATTGCTAAAAAAAAAAAAAAAAAGAAAAGAAAAAAGGAACACTTACATACACTTACGGAGAAGCGTGGGACTTCCTGAACAGTTTTCCTGTCATGCACTGATTTCTCTGAAGAGATGTACGTCATTCTGTCCAGGATACAGTGAGTCTGGTAAGAGGGAGGTCTCTCTAGCAACTCTATCAAGCCACTCTCTTCTTGAACTGGAAGATGAGTTCTTTGATTAATTGCATGAATTTGTTATGAAGAGTGATAACTCCCTTCTCAATAACTATTCTCTCTCCTTCTTTTCTTCAAAAAGAACCCAATGAGCCTAAATAGACAAAACTAAAACAAAACTTCCATTTCCCAGCATCTATTGTGGGTAGAAACAGCCATGTGAGGGGCTGGAGCAGTGGCTCGGTGGTTACAGCGCTTGCCCAGCAAGTGTGAGTACACGGGTTCAAACCCCAGCACCCGCACACACAACTAAGTGTCAGAGCAACGAAAGCCATGTGAAATACTCAATAAAAAAATTGATTCTCTCTGTCTCTTTCTCTCTCACTGTCCTTCCCTCTTTAAAAAAAAAAAAAGAAAGAAAGAAAGAAAGCAATATTCATGTGAGGCAGGCACAGTGGCACATGCCTGTAATCCCAGCAGCTAGGGAGGCTGAGGCAGGAGGATCACAAGTTCAAGGCCACCCTCAGCAACTTAGTGAGACCCTAAGCAACTTAGTGATACTCTGTCTCAAAATTTAAAAAAAAAAAAGAAAGAAAGAAAAGAGCTGGGAATGTAGCTCAGTGGTTAAGCACCTCTGGGTTCAATCCCTAATTCAAAAAAAAAAATAGGAGGAGAAGGAGGGAGAGGAGGAGGAGGAACAGGAGGAGGAGGTAGTGGAGGAGAATTGGAAGGAGAAGGAGAAGAAACAGCCATGCAACAGAGCTTTCATCAATATTAATTAAATAGAAATCCTTTCATTGCATTCCTGGTAAGCACCCTGAAATGGGGTAGAATCAGATGACACAAGCCTGTAACCCTCTGTGATATCCTCTTTCTTCCTACCTGAAAAGCAGCTGTGACATCTGGAGCTGCAGTAGCTACATTGCAACCATGAGGGGAAATCTAAAGAACTTCAGAAATTGATTTTGTCATCCTTAAATTATTCTGCCAACGATGGACCTTCTGCCCCAAGAGTCCTTTGTCATTGGAGAGAATAATAAAGCACCTGCCTTATACTGATCACTATTATTTGGATCTTTTTGACTGGTCCAACTGAGCAAAGGCCCTATTAGGGACCCCCACCTTGGGCTTGAAATGGTTCTATAAAAACTCCTTCTCCTGAGTACACCCTGCTGCAACTTTAAGGCTAAGGGAAGCCTTAAAATGACTGACCTAGGAAGAAAATTATCAGCTCCTTATTCTTCTGTGGTATCTTCCCAGCATGAGGAAGAAGTGAGGTAGTACAGGAGACAGGATCATCAAAGCCCAGGCCATTGCTCCATGAAAATCTGCTAGGGGAGATGCAAGTCAGTCTTTGATCTCTGGGACCTACATCAGCTCAGATAGAGATCACAGGTTTTAATCATGTTTCCGATTCAAAAGGTAGAGAACTAGAAGAACCGGTTTTCTTCCAAACCTGAGCCAGTACTATAGAACCAGAATCTTTTCATGCAGTTCATCACAGAGTCACACCTTAGTAAAATGTAATTAAAATGAATTGTTAGGAAAGTATATACAACACTTATCTCAATAGCGCATTAGTTGATTCAAGAGACAAACTAATTCAGTTAAATTGCTTTTTTTCTTATTTTTTATTTATTTTTATTGAGAAATTTATTTGTTGAATAATCATACAAGTTTTAATGAAATAATATAAAATGTATATAGATTCTGAAGATTAGATTTATCCCCAAGAGTGCCCCCCAATTACCCACCATTATCCCTTCCCTCCCCTTCCCACAACATCTCTAAAAATGTATTAGGTCATATGACATTACACCTTATCCAGACTTAACACATGATAACAGACCACCTTCCTCAATGGCCAGGGTCTAGTTCCAGCCTCCACAGATGTTTAAAATGCTTTCTTACATCTTTCCATTTTAGTACTTCTATCACATGGTTTTCTGGCTCTGGTACACAGACTACACTTTGGTGTAGACAGCTCCAGCATCACCTTTGTCTGTGACGGTTATTATAACAATTGCCACAGACTGGGCACCTTCACAGAAATTTATTTTCGCATGGTCTGAAGGCTAGACGTCCAAGGTGGAGCTGGGGCAGTTCTGGTATCTCTGGGGCCTCTCTCTCTTCCACTAGCAGATGATGGTCTTCCAGTCTTTCCTCTAAGAACACCTCCTTGCTGTCTCTCTTCTTGTGAAGACACAGGTCCTGTTGGGTTGGGGCCCCACCCTATGGCTCCGTTAACCCTGACTGCCTCCTTGAAGGCCCTGTCTCCAAATGCAGCTGTGAACCTCAACGTATGAATGTGTGAGAGAGGCAATTCAGCAGCAGTAAAATAATGCTCATTTACAACTCTGTGATAACTCTTTGCCTTAGCCTTGTAGTTGCAAGAGAAACGCTCTGGATGTCCTCTTGCCTTGCAGGAGTTTAAAATGTGCAGAGATAAAGATAGAGAGAAAGGAAAGGAGGGAGAGAGGGAGGGGAGCCAGGCAGAGTTCGTTGATCCACAGTTCATCTCCAATCAGAAATCAGTTTGACAACTCAACATTCTCCCCCCACCTTCATCATCTATCCCTTTTATCTTTAAATAAGTTTCTCCAAAATAATTTCTAATGGCTCAAAAAAATGTTAATGAATATCCCAAAGGACAGTTGAAGAAAGCAAATAAATAGATTTTGAACAAAATGACCCAAAGGTTCCTCCTGGTGATTGGGGGCTGCTCTCTTTTGGGGGGATTTCGGGCTGCTTATGTTTCCTTGGGATTTCATATTGATGTATGAGCTTTGGTGTGTGTTCCCTCAGCTCCGTGACAGAGCTAATAAAGGATAGACTGTAAATCAGACGGTTTTTCTAACACATCTGTAAGATGCTGGAGCACTTCTGAGCTGGTATCCGTCTCCATCCCCTGCCCCATCTCCTGCATGCCCAGGCAGACACAGCATTATGTCAACCATGACAGGTTGATGCTGTCTGGGAGCAGAAACCGTTCTTTCTTCTTTCCCTGCACCATGGTAAATTTGCACTGTCAAATCATATATTTGGTTCTGAAAAGACATGTTCATTTCCTTTCCTATTTCCATAGCAATCTGCTGTCTCACCTAGCATGGCTCCAAGACACTATTCCAGAATCCGCACATTCAACCTGATACTTGTAATCAGGTTGACTAAAGCCTGGTTTAATAACTCTACTCCTGTTAATAATATTTCACAAAAACTGATGATTGTCTGACTACTTAAAATGGCATTCATAACCAACAAATAAATATTTGAGATCCATGCTGTAGGCTAAGTGCTTTTGAAAGCCCTTCAAAGGAAACAGCGCCACTCAGAAAGTGCTTTCTTAATGATTTATGATACTTCTTAAAATAAGAAATATTAGAGGCTTTCATGTAAAGCAAATATGTGTAGAATATCCCAAAATGTATTTTTAAGTTATTTATATCCTAATAGTCCCATCTGGTCATGCAAACTGGAAATTTATTAAAACTACAGTTGAAGATCAAAAAAACTTAACTTCCAGGTCCCCACACCCACCCATAACCATTCATGAACTGTTGTTGATGCTCAAAACACAGCGAACATCTGGTCATATTTTAAAATGTATCTCTAACTTTTTGTTTCCCTGGAAACACTTTGCATTATTAGGACTTGCTTAAAATAGACTGTCTCAGCCTTCGCTTCTTGATGTGCACAAATTAGAGAGTTGGACCAAAAGTTTGGAGGCTGCGTTGGGTTTCCATCGCTGTGAAAAACACCTGACCAAAAAACTTAGGGGAGGATAAGTTGATCTGGGCTCACGGTTTCATGGCTGGTCAGTTCCATTGCTCTGGTTCCCAGGTGAGGCAGAACATCGTGGCTAAGGGGGTGGTGGAGAAGCAACCAGGAAGCAAAGAGTGTGGCAGGGGAGCCAGGGGACAAGATATAATCCCCAGGAACAGCCCCCAGTGACCCACCTCCTCCCTCCCACCTGCCACCTACAGTTACAGCCCATGCAGTAGTCCTTTCAAATTATTAATCCATCAACTGGGTTAGTCCTCAGATTAGGTTCTCTCTCTCATCATGGAATCGCTTCACTTCCTACACTAACACAGGAGCTTTGGGGGAACACCTCATAACCAAGCCATCGCAGAAGCACTTGAATTCCTCGTTCTTTTTACTGACCTGCAAGTTCCCCATCTTGCAATTTTGTTGTTGCTATTCTTGCTTTGAAATTTCACATT
Source organism: Aplodontia rufa (assembly GCA_004027875.1). Taxonomy (NCBI): domain Eukaryota; kingdom Metazoa; phylum Chordata; class Mammalia; order Rodentia; family Aplodontiidae; genus Aplodontia; species Aplodontia rufa. The sequence goes on along the minus strand of PVKS010036198.1, from coordinate 6,489 downwards.
GTATCTCTATAATTAAAATGTATGATCCTAGGAGCAATAATTATATCATATCTGCATGGATTTTTACTGCTATAACAAAATACCTGAGACGAAGTAATTTATGAAGAGCAGAAATGTACTTCTTACAGTTCTGGAGTCTGGAAGAGCAAGTTCAAGCCACCGGCAGATTCTGGCTTCTGATTACAAGGTGGTGTTCTGTTGCTGCCTCCACCCTTGGAACAAAGAATGAAAGCTGCATCCTCACCTGCCAGAAGGTGGAACAGCCAAAAGAGCCTCGCGGATTCTCCACAGCCATTTCATTAGGGCACCAATCTCGTTCACAAAGGCAGATCCCTCCTGACCGAATCACCTGCCAGACGCTCAGCATCGTCTATGGGTTTAAGTTCCAAAGCAGGAATTTTGGAGGGACACATACTTTCAAATCACAGAAATCCCCTATAGACATGCTACTCAAAGTAGCACCCATCCAACTGTTACTGGTCCCTGACAAGGTCAGGAGCTGGCAGCAAAACGTAATTGAACCACATAGAAAGTCAACTGTGTCCCCAAGCAGGCCATTTATTTAGTTTAACCAGAATTCTTCCTTTGCAGAGCTTTCTTTATAACAGAAGCTGTGTTTTGATCTATATTCCGGAATAAGCTTGGTTTCTCTCTAACAGATGGTTCCAGGAAGATCACCAGTTTGGTTGGTTGAGATGGCTCACGCCTGTAATCCCAGCTACTCAGGAGGCTGAGGCAGAGGAGTCAGAAGTTCAAGACTAGCCTGGGCAACTTAATGAGACCATGCCTCAAAATTAAAATAATAAAAAAGAGCTGGGGATATGGCTCAGTAGTAGAAAGCCCCTGGGTTCACTCCCTAGTACCACCAAACAATAATAACAACCCAGAAACATCAGTCCACAAGCCAGACCTTGAGTAACACTACTCTACAAAGCCTTATAAAAGATTCTTGGGGAGAGAGAGGGGGAGAGAGAGAGAGAGAGAGAGAATCAATTTTAATATAGTTTTTCATTTAGTTTTTCACGTGGCTTTCTTTGCTTTGAGACTTCATTGTGTACCTGGTGCCGGGGTTTGAACTTGCGTACTCGTGCATGCCATGCAAGCACTGTAATCACCGAGCCACGGCTCCAGCCCTAAAAGATTCTTAATAAACAAATGCTGTGTGACAAATGGCTCATGTGATTGAGCATCCATGCTGAGAGAAGACAGAGATGGGGGACACAAAAACCTTACAATATAGTAAGCAAAGTGATATATTTTTAAATAATCAAGTGTAAAAGAGAATGATAAAATTAAAGGAAAGCAAAAGCAAGAGATCATGCGAGTTCAAAGAAGAAAAATAACCCATCAGACGAGTCACCGGGAAGAGGTGATCTGGGAACATCTTCCCTGAAGGGGAGATGTCCTGTGGTAGAGCCGGGTAAGACCATTCCCAAGGGGCAGCAAGAAGAAGGCAAGGAAGCTCTGGACACGTTGAGGAGACCCCTGGAGCTTGAGTGGTGGACTCACATTTCACCTCTGCATAGTCCCTTTTCCTATCTGTGAAAGAAGAAGAGGAAGAACAGCATTCATCTCCTAGTGTGAAGATCAAGTAGCTTAATTCAAGTGAAGTGTTTAGCACAACAATCAGTGGCTAATACGTTCAACCTGGCTTCTTGTTATCATCATTCCTCACGTTATTTTTATAGAGTGTTCACTTTGCCTTAGCTCTTTGAGACTTTCAATACCTTTGGTTTTATGCCATAGAAAATCTGAAGCTACTGAAGGCTTCATACCTTCATATTGTAGGAGACAGAGTAGAGAAAGATGGATTAAGGTCAGAAATGTGAAGGTTGCCTACAATTAAGGAGCAAAGGGAGAGAAATAATAGTAAAAGAGATAGAAGGCACCATCTGGGAGGTAGGAAGAGAACCAGGTAAAAACAGGACCTTGGATCTGAGCTAGGGAAAAAGCAGATTTGGGCAAATGGAGGGAAATAACCAAGTCAATGACTGGAGAAAAGACAGAGAAGAGGTAGTCTAACTTGAAACTCATGAGGTCATCCAGGGGAGCCTTTATAAGAGCTTCTTAAGATGATAAAAGCAGAAACTGGATTTTAAAAAGTAAAATATTGCTAATAATAAACAAATCAAATAGTGAGGAAGTAGAAGCAGTAAGGATGATATATTCATATTCCTTTGTATTTTCTTTCTGTGGCTGAATGTGCTCCGGTGTTTACAGATCATTTAAATGACAATCAGTGCCTACCACAGGCAGTTTTCCTCTCTCTTGCAGATGGGGTATGGTTTCTCTGCTCCACTTCAACCCCAACCCTTTCTGTCAACCAGTTCCAACTGCACCTTGACATTCGGAGTTGACTTGAGCAATGTATGGATTCTTAAATGAGGTGCCAGAGAGAAAGCATGAGTCTGTCCTTCCCCCAGAGTAAAAATCTTAAGATGAAAAGCTTTGGCACTTTCAGTACTCATATATTTTCCCTTCTGGAATAAGCCTGTCAGTCTGCAAAGAAAGATAATGATTCCAGTTTTTAGAAAGAATTAGAATAAGAAATGTAGAGAAAGACTACTAAGGGCAACTGAGCCCTCGTTCCAATTACTTCTGAGTCACACCCACATTACCGGCTGGCTGTTGATTTTCTCATTCAATGCTTTCTTGAATTTCATGAATCAGACTATTAACTCTCTTGTCTCAGGAACTCTGAGTCAGATATCTGTCCCTGGAGACTTAGTAACCTAATGTGAGAGGGAAGATATGAATAGCAAAATCTTGGCAGTTGCTGGAAAGTTCTAAAACCGTGTTTGAAGCATGGTGGCAGGGTGTTCTTGATGGAAATAGAGCGGAAGGCAACAGAGCACTTCTCCAATTTCACGTGAGAACAAGAAGATGGTTGGAGACACAGCTGAGTTGAATCTGAATCTGTCTGGAACCGCTGTATGCAAGGCATATGAATTTTCTTTTTCTGTAAGTCCCCATCTTGCTGGGTCGTTATCCTAGTGATTCTCAACGCTGCCCCCCACCCACCCAATTTTCTTCCCTAGGTTCTATCAAGGTTCTGAAGTACTTACAGAGTCCGGAAACGCGATTGGGCAAGAGAAGTTGGAACTTTGGTCAGTGAAGGTTTCCAAGACGTGCTTGTTTCTGCTCAGAGCAGCTTTATGTTTGGTGGCTCTTTCTGCTGTTTCCACACCACTCCAGTAGCAGAGAATTCTCACCATCTCCATACTACGGTGCAGTGATCTCTGTAGTTCCACACGTCACTCCATATTCTCTCTGCAGTACTGCTAAGAAAGCAGAAAATGAATCACGCTCTCTAAGATTCACAAAGAATTCCTGCCTTTTCCATTATCCCAGTGGAATCTTCTGGACTTGGGAAAGGATTAAGATAGAGTAGGGATGAGAATCCTTCTCCTTTCCTGTATCTTCTATACATTGAATCCATTCTTAGTTGTCCTCCCTCCTTTAAGAGCTCAGATTATTTGAAACCAAAGCTACTAAGGCACACTTTGTCCCACCCACTTTGAAATAATGACTATGGAGTCTGTAGAGTCCAGGTCTGGTAGAGGAGCAAAGGAGGCATCCTGGGCAGAGAGCCCAGATGGTAGTGGGAGATCTATAGAAACAGATGTCCCCAAGACAATGAGGAGCCACTTCAGCAGGAATGACACCCTGAGGGTCACAAAAGGAAAAAGTCCTGAATTACAGGTCTTAATCCTGGGGGATGCAACAACTATTGCTGGAGAGCCTATGTTCCCTGCCTCTGCCGAGTACCAGGTGTGATAGAAAATCCAGAAGCACCCACCCTGATCCAACACCCACCTCAGGACCTGAACCACTTGAGTTTCCATAGGATCTCTAAAAAATGGGGCTGGGGGTAAGGTAGAATCTCTATAGAAGCCTTAATGTTTCCCCAAAATATTTGCTTAATTCAGGGCTTCCAAAATCTTATGAAAACCAGGAGTAAGAATATTCACGGAACTGTCTGTTGGAAATTTAACAACTTAAAACAGTTTCACATCTTGGGATGGTAATGTGCACCTGTAATTCCTAGCAACTCGGGAGGCTGAGACAGGAGGATCACAAATTCAAAGCCAGCCTCAGCAACTTAGTGAGACCCTGTCTCAAAATAAAAAATTAAAAAGGACTGGGAATGTGGCTCAGCACCCCTGGATTCACTCATTGGTACCAAAAAAAGAAAAAGAAAAAGAAAAACAATTATACAATGAAGGGTGCCTCATGATCTAAGATCCACTTCATGGGGACTGCTGAATATTTCCAGAAAGAGAGCATTAGGCTTTTAATCTCCAGTTTGCACAATTTTTCTCTTCTTTAAGCAAAGCAATTTCATCACTGGTTTTTATGTTTAAAGTTTTTCTGTTTACTGAGAATAATACCTTCTGCTGAGACCATTATTCCAGAGGTTAAAGTTCATACTGTATTTTTAAAGCTGGTGAATTGGCAATCATTGTTATTATACCATCTCTATTAAAGAGCATTATTTTGCACATCTACAGAATCTGAAGCTTCCCAGGGTTTCAGTGCCTTCAGCTGGCCAGTACACAGGATTTTCTTACAGAATGAGATGACGTATTCTACTTCTCAAATAACAAATGGAACCCACAATGTGTAACCCCAACAGAGGAGCCCTTTGAACACAGAGCTCTCAGCTTCCTTTTATTTAGAAAACTCAGTTATTTTTTTTTCAGGGCTGAGGACCACTAGGCAACCACTCTACCACTGAGCTAAATCCCCAACCCATGAAAACTCAGTTCTTAATTCTGCTTTGTAAATCTACATGTCAATCACTTCTTGGCCTTTGGGCTAAGGTCAGATGTACGGATTCACAGGTCTGGCATTTCTTACTGTTAATAGTTTGTTTTGGTTGTGCCTGATGCTGAGGTCTTCAAACACAATTGCAATCATCTCTTTTTGTTTTTTTGAAGAGAGAAGGACAGTGAGAAAGAGAGAGAGAATCGATTTTTATTGAGTTTGTCACATGGCCTTTGTTGCTCTGACACATAGCTGTGTACGTGGGTGCTGGGGTTTGAACCTGTGTACTCGCGCATGCCAGGCAAGCACCATAACCGCCGAGCCACCACTCCAATCCCAACTGCAATCATCTTTGCTCTCTCTTGTTTACATTCACTTTTTAGGAACTGCAATAATCCTAAGGATAGCCTCACAACCTTTTGTTTTAAAATCTGGGCCAGTGGGCAGCTACTAACTAGCCCTGTACCATAAGCACAAGGAAATGGACAAGATTACAAGTGGCTCCCCGCCTTTCAAGAGTAGCTTTTTTTAATTGGATTGTCAAACTGCACAATGAACATCTCTCTAGCACTTTCTTTGTACCAGACATAAAGAAAAGCATTTTGTGGTATCTGTTTTTGAGGAAACCTGAAATGCTCAAGGGCATAGGAAAACTTCCCAACTCCTTTACTTCAAAAGGAATAGACAGCAACACACAGATACTGAGCGATGATAACTCAATAAAGGATTGCAACAGAATTGGCCAACGTCTCAGCAATGAGTTATGTACGAGTTCACCAAATTCTCTGAATTACCCCAACTCAAAGACCAAAACCACATTTGAAATTTCAAATGCAATGCATACCTACCATGCAAGTTTTAAATCTGAAGCTAAAAATCAACACTCTATTTTTTTTTCATTTATTGCTAGTAGTACATTGTTTCCATTTTAATTTACACATCTTTGGCGGTGTCTTAGTCCATTTTGTCTTGCTATAAGCAAATATCTGAGATTAGGTAATTTACAAAGAACAGAAGCTTAATTGGACCATAGTTCTGAAGGGTGGGAAGTCCAAAGGCATGGTGCCATCACCTGCTCCATATCTGGGGAAGGCCATCTTGCTGAATTAGAACATGGTAGAAGGCTCACATGGTGAGAGAGGGCAGTTGTGCTAGCTCAAGTCTGTTTATCTTCATATGCAACCATTATTGCTATGATGGGAGCCACATCGTCACGACTTCATTTAATCCTGATCACCTCTCAAAAGACCCACCTGCAGACTGCAAACTTATACAGCCACTCTAGAAAGCAGTGTGGAGACTCCTCAGAAAACTAGGGTTGGAACCACCTTACAACCCAGTTTTTCCACTCCTGAGTGTTTTCCCAAAAGAGTTAGAATCAGCATACTACAGAGACACAGCTACATCAATGTTTAGAGCAGCTCAATTTACAATAGCTAAACTCTGGAACCAACCCATATGCCCCTAGCTGCATGAGTGGATTCAAAAGCTGTGGTATATATATAGTGGACTTCTACTCTGCTATTAGAACAAAATGGCATTTGCAGCCAAATGGATGGAGATGGAAAAAATTTTGCTGAGTGAAATATCCCAAACTCATAGAATTAAAATCCAAATGTTTTTTCTTATATGTGGAAGCTAGAGTAAAAACTAAGACAAGATGAAAAGTTAGCTAAGTTTAAATAATAAACTCAACATAGTTGAAATTTCACATAAGCTGGG
>PVKS010036197.1:0-19557 GCA_004027875.1 Aplodontia rufa | reverse complement strand
ATCAATGTTCATCAATACAGTAAACCTACCAACTATAAGAAAGAAAAAAAAAGAAGGATATCCAAACAGGACACAAAGGCATCAAATTATCCCACTTTGGAGTTGATATTATTTTATATGCAGAAACAGCTACAGACTCCAGAAAACAATTATTAAAGCTCATAAACAAATTCAGTGCCATTTTAGGATCCTAAATCAACCTAAAAAAAAAGTAGCTTTTGCGTACACCAATGACAAAATTGCTGAAAAAGAAATCATGGAAGAATTATTTTACAAAAAATAAAATACCTACAAAAAAAAACATTTAACAGAAGAGATCACATTTCTCTACAATGAAAATGGCAAAACACTAAGAAAAGTAACTGAAGAGGGCATAAAACATTGTCAAGATATCTTGTGCTCAAGGACTGGAAGAATTAATATTATTAAAATGTACATACTATTCAAAGAAATTTAGTGACTGAATATACTGTCTAGTGACATTGTTCACAGAAATAGAAAAAAAAAACAAGAAGGGATCTTTTATCACCTATATTCTTAAAATTTGTATGGAATCAGAAAAGACCCAAAATAACCACATCAATTAGGGACAAAAGAACAAAAGTGGAGGCATTAGAATACCTGACTTCAAAACATACAACAAGGTGAAAATAATAAATAAAATAATATGTGCTGGGGGGCTGGAGCGGTGGCTCAGCGGTTTCGGCGCTTGCCTGGCAAGCACGAGGACCCGGGTTCAAACCCCAGCACCACGTACACAACTGAGTGTTGGAGCAACGAAGGCCATGTGAAAAACTAAATAAAGTTATTTCTCTCTTTCTCTGTCTCTCTTACTGTCCCTCTCTCTTTTAAAAAAAAAATAATAATATGTGCTGGAAGCACGCACACACACACACACACACACACACACTCACTCATATACACATAACACTCATACCCCAAAGGAATGAAAAAACAACCTTGAAATAAACCTATGTATGTTAGCTAACTGATTTTGAACAAAGATAACAAGAAAATACATTTGCCAATGGACAATCTTTTCAAGAAAGTAAACGTTCATATGTAGAAGAAAGACACTAGACCCCTGTCTCTCTCTCTTTTCAGTTATAAAAATCAACACAAAGTGGATCAAAAACCTAACTGTTAGATTCAAAACTTATGAAACTTTAGCATCAAACACAGGAGAAGTGCTTCAAGACAGTGATCTAGAAAGAAATATTTTAAATATGACACTGAAAATGCAGGCAATACAAGCAAAAAAACAATGCTGTCATGTCAGGGTGGGACTTTGGGGAGGTGGGTCCTAGTTTAAGGGCCTGGAGTATGAAGTATTTCTCAAGTGACCCTTTTGATTGCTATTGTGTGACATCATCAGAAGTTCTTGAAAGAGAGTTACTAAAAAAGGAGCAAATGTAGCCCTATCCATTTTGTTTATCTCTCCTTCCTGACTTGAGATACTACCACTCACTCCAATCAGCATTCCTGCCATTGATTTCTCTGCTGTCATGTGACAGATCTAAAGGACTTCCCATGCTATGGTTGTATTAAATGCTTGGATTTTAGTCTCCCAAACAGTTACCTAAAAAACCTCATCTTTATAAGTAGACTGTGTCCAATAGTTTCTTATAGTGACAAAATTTGGATTATGCATTAGCAAAGAAAACAATCAGTAAAGTGTGGAAAAACATTTGAAAAATATTCATCCAACAAAAGATTAATTTCTAGAACATATAGGGAACTCAAGCAACTCTGTAGCAAAACGAAACCAAACCAAAGAAAACACACAAAGAATCTGATTAAAAATGGATAGATGATCTAAATAGACATATCTCTAATGAGAATATACAAATGGCAATTAAAAATATGTAAAATTGGGGATGGAGTGGTGGCTCAGCGGTTACAGCACTTGCCATACAAGCACAGGGACCCCGGTTCAAACCTCAGCACCATGTACACAACTAAGTATTGGAGTAATGAAGACCACATGAAAAAATAAATAAAATTGATTCTCTCTTTCTCTCTTTCACTGTCCCTCTATGTCTTAAAAAAAAGAATACTTAAAAAAATCTATGTAGATTTGGTCAGCCCCACTCTTAGGGAAATGCAAATCATAACCTTAATGAGCTATCATTTTTGGCTATAATCAAACAGACAAAAAATAACAAATGATGGTGAGAATATGAGAAAGGGGAATTCTTATATACTATTGTTGATAATGTAATTTAACACAACCATTGTGGAGAAAATATGGAAGTTCCTCACTAAACTTAAATAGTTACCATAAGAACCCACAATCCTACTACTGGGTTTTGACATCAATGTGCCATAGATATCTACTGTTATATATTTATTTCAATACTAACACAATAGACAAGATGTGAAATCACCCTAGGTGTCCATTAACAGGAAAATGGACGAAGAATATGTGATATATAGCATGGAATAATATTCAGCTTCAAAATGAATAAAATTCTGCCATTTGCAACAATGTGGATGGAAATGGAGGACATTAAGTTAAGGGAAATATGTCAAGCACAGAAAGAAAAGTACTACGTACCTTTCTTATGTGTGGAAGCCAAAACCTTGATCTTAAAAATAATAATACCCGGCTTACCAGAGACTGAAAAAAACTGTAGGTAAGGTAGTTGAAGATAGGATGATTTGTTGGTCCAGGGGTGCAGCTGGAAAAGAAAAATAACTTCTAGTATTTTCTTGTACAGTAGCATAATTTGATTGACAAAAAAAGTGAATACTTCAAAATAGCTGGCAGAGAGGATTCTGGATGTGCCAAAACCCTGAACTGTAAAACATTGTACATTGTATTGAAATATCACAATTGGCCTCATAAGTGTGTACAATTACTCTTTATCAATCAAATAGTTCACAATAATTTTAAAAAGAAAATAGGGCAAAACATTGCAAGATTAGATGATGGTATGGTGAGCCATGATTTTGTTTTACAGTCTTGTCACATTGTACCTTTTAAAAAGCTTATCCATTGCTGGTCCAAGCCTTGCATGTGCCCAAGACAGACTCGAGGAGGAACTCTGCCCAGAGCACCTCCTGCACAGCTGAGGCTGGCCTAAGTGTCCTCTTCTGCTCCTGGCCAGGCAGGCATCCAGGACACCACTGGGTATTATCCTACCCAGTGGTGTCCTGGATGCCCTTCACAAATGAAGAATCAAACTAGAAAATATTTGCCACAAATCTACAATTCTCCTAACAAGGAGTCCACAGATACGAAATTGGATGAAAACCTAGAAAAAAATATCAGCAATATGATTACTAAAAGAAACAATGAACTAAAAGAAGATATAATGAAGGGACTAAGTAAAAAAATTGAAGAGATGCAAAACAACATTATAAAAGAAATAGACATGCTGAAAAAAGGAAATAACAGGACTGAAATCTTCAGTCAATCGCATTAGAAGAATCATGGAAGAATGTAATAATAGACTAACTTCTATGGAAAACAACCTCAGCTCTTGAAGAAAGAACATCCAATAATAAGGACAGGTTAAGTAAGTTTGAGTACACAGTTGACAAAAAAGAAGAAAACTCACAGAGTTTTCAAAATGGCTGGCATGAAATCAGAAGAAATAGTCTAAGAGTAACAGAGATACAAAGAAAAATTTAAAACACAAATGAATGACCTAAAGAAAATTCAAAATAAAATAGTTAAGAGTTTTTCCATATTAATATGGAATTAGATGTGCTCATACAGGAAGTATATAAGACACTGATAGGCCAAATCAAAAGGGGAGTTCACCAAGACACACCATATTAAAAATATATAACAGGGAAATAGTGGAAAGAATATTAAAAGCTGCAGTAGTGAAACACCAAATCACATTCAGAGGAAAACCAATAGGGATCACCACTGATTTTAAATTCAGACTCTGGAAGAAAGAAGATCTTGGAAGGATATCTTTCAGTATTTGAATATCCACAACCTCTAGCCAAGAATACTATACCCAGAAAAATGCAGCTTCACATTTGATTGGAAAGTAAAAACATTTCATAATAAGATCAAACTTGCAGGATTAATAAACAGAAAACCAGTATTAAAAGGAACACTTAAACTCCAGATAGAACAATCAAACAACCCTCAAAACCCACAGAGGAAATTCAATAAAAGTAAAAACTATCTAAAGACAATCAACACACAAATAAAAACTCACAAACTGACTGAACAACCACCACATAACTGTCCTAAAACTGAATGTGAATGGCCTCAACACATCAATCAAAAGACACATATTGGAAATTGGATCAGAAAATAAAACCCAACAATATGCTGATTACTGGAGACTCACCATACAGCCAATGACATACACAGATTTAGGTTGAAAGGATGGAAAAATGTCTAGCAGGTGTACAGCACAAGAAATCAAGCTGGAGTTGCAATACTTATATCAGACAAAGTAGATTTCAAACAAAAACTAATTTGAAGAGATAAAGAAGGCCGTAAAATCCTAGTACAGGAAGCAATACAACAGGAAAATATGACCATTGTAAATATGTACTCTGCAAATATCAATGCACTGAAGAATGTGGAAAAATTACCCCTTGACATAAAACCACTTGTGGACCTTAACATGGTAATACTGGGAGGTTTTAACACTCCACTATCACCAATAGACAGATTATCAAAGCAGAAAAAAAAAACCCAGAAAACAAAACAAAGAAATCACCAATATAAACAACTCCATAAATCAAATAAACTTAACAGACATCTATAGAATATTCTACCCCAAATAGGCTGAGTAAAATCAGTGGTTGTTCGTTTCAGCAGCACATGGATGCTTCTTCAAAATGGACCATATTCTAGTTCACAATGGAAATCTCAGCAAATATAAAAAATTTTTTATTATTCCAAGTATCCTATCAGACCATGTTCCCATGACCTTAGCAATTAATAGCAAAAATGATAACAGAAAACACACATATACACGGAGATTGAACAATACCCTTTTTAATGAAGAATAGATCCAAAAAAACATGAGAGCAAAAATCAAGAAATACTTGGAAGTAAACGAGAATGAAGACAAAACACATCTAAATATTTGGGACAACATGAAAGCATTCTTTGGGGAACATTTATGGCACTGAGTGCCTACATTAAAAAAAAATCTAGAATAAATAAGCTTATGTTCCACATCAAATCCCTACAAAAGGCAGAACTAAGCCCAAAGCCAGCAGAAGACAGGAAATAATTAAAATCACAGCTTAACTCAATGAAATTAAGAACCACAACAAAAAGAATTAAAAAATCACCACCAATAACTGTAAGAGCTAGTTCTTGAAAAAAAATAAATAAAATTGACAGAACCCTGGACAATCTCATTAAAAGAGGAAAAGAATTGAAGCAAATAAACAAGATCACCAATGAAAAGGTAGTGATCAACACTGATTCCATGGAAATTAAGTGGATTATCAGAACATATTTTGAAAAACTATACTCCTCTAAATTAGATAATCTGTAAGAAATGAACAAATTTCTAGACATATACAACATCCCCAAATTGATTTAGGATGATATCGAAATCCTAAACAGCTCAATAACTGACACTGAAATCCATACAGCAACTAAAAGCCTACCAAAGAAGAAAACCTCAGGACCTGATGGTTTCACCACTGAACAACCTATGAGAAGGAGCTTACACCTCTCCTTATTAAACTATTCCAAGAAATTGAAAAGGAGGGAACTATCCCAAACAAAATTTTTATGAGGCAACCATAACTCTGATACCAAAAGTCATCAATGATGTCTCAAAAAAAGAAGACTAAAGACAATATTCCAGATAAAAATTGATGCAAAAATTCTTAATAAAGTTGTAACAAACCACATTCAAATGTACATCAAGAAGATAATTCATCGCTTTCAAGTGGGCTTCATTTCAGGGATGCAAAGCTGGCTCAACATATGTAAATAAATAAATGTGATTCATCACTTAAATAGAATTAAGGACAAAAAAATATGCTCATCTCAATTGATGCAGAAAAGGCCTTCAATAAAATCCAGCACCCATTTATGTTCCAAACTCAAGAGAAAATAGGGATCAAAGGATCTAAAGTTTGTAAAGGACATATATGCCAAACTGTAGGTTAGTATAATACTAAATGGAGAAAAGCTGAAAGTGTTTTACTAAACTTGGAAACAAGACAAGGCTGCCCGCTCTCACTACTTATATTCAGTATAGTCCTGGAGACCCTAGCTGGATCAATAAGGCAAGAGAAGGAAATCAAAAGGATAATAATATGAAGAGAGGAAGACTAACTAACCTGTTTGCTGATGGAATGATCCTATATCTGAAAGATCTAAAAAAAACTCTACCCCAAAGCTGCTTGAGCGTACATCCAGATATATAAACTAGCAGACTACATGATCAACACTAATAAACCTATAATTTTCCAATGTGGTAAAAATTATAGGGCCGAGGGAGAAAACAGGAAATTGATCCAATTCACAATATCCTCAAGAAGAATAAAAAACTTGTGAATTAATCTAACAAGGGAGGTAAAACCTCTACAACTAAATTATTGAACACTTAAGATATCAATTGAAGAAGACCTGAGAAGATGGAAATATGTTCCATATTCTTGGTTAGGTAAAATTAGTATAATTAAAATGGACATTCCACCAAAAGGACTGTATAGATTCAATGCAATCTCAATTATGATACCAATGTCATTCTTCACAGATATAGAAAAAACAATTCTCAAATTCATTTGCAACAACAGGGAACCTAGAATAACCAAAACATTACTAAGCAAGAAAGATGAAAGAGTTGGTTTTGCCATACCAGACCTAAAATTACACCATAGATCTATAGCAACAAAAACATCATGGTACTAGTATCAAAATAAGAATGAAAACTAATGGAAGAGAATAGAAGACTCAAACAAAACCCATAAATTTTGAAACATATGACATTTGACAAAGGGGATCCAAATATAACATGAGGAGAGACAGTATATTCAACAAGTGATGCTGGACAAACTGGACAGTCACTTGCAAAAAGTTGGAATTAGATCCTTATCTTGCACCTTGCACAAAAATCAAACCAAAATGGATCAAGGAACTAGGAATTAAACCAGCTACCATACAACTGCTAGAAGAAAAATTAGGACCAACATTCCAGCATGTAGGAGTTGGCAACATCTTCTTCAACAAGACTCCCAATTTTAAAGATTTAAAGTCGAGAATTATTGAGTAGGATGCCATTAAATTAAAAAAATTTTTGCTTAGCCACTGTCAAGTGAGAACTCACAGAATGGGAGATAATAATGGCCTATGATTACTCCAACAAGGTACTAACATCCAAAATTTACAAAGCTCAAAAAACTGGATATCACAAATACAAACATTACAATCAAAAAGTGGGTCAGAAAACTAAACAAAAACTTCTCAACAGAGGAAATTGAGCAAGCCAATGAATACATAACAAAGTGTTCTAAGTCACTAGTAATGAAAGATATGCAAATCAAAACTACATTAAGATTTCACCTCACTCCAGTCAGACTGACAAAGATGAAGAAAACAAACAATAACAAATGCTGGAGGGGTTGTGGGGAGATAGAAACACTAGTACACTATTGGTGGAACTGCAGACTGGTATAGCCACTTTTGAAAGCAGTGTGGAGAATTGGCAAAAAATTAGGGCTGGATCCATTATTGTAAGAACTAACTATTCCTTCTGGGAATTTTCGCAGAGGAGTCTCGGAATCAGCATATTATAGCAACACAGCAAAATCAATGTTCATAGCAGCTCGATTTACAATAGCTAAATTATGGAACCAACCCAGATGTCCCTCACTGGATGAATGCATCCATAAGCTCTGATACACACACACACACACACACACACACACACACACACACACACACAATATGGTATTCTACTCAGCAATTAGGTACAACAAATTTGCAGTTTTTGAATGTAAATGGATGGCAGTGGAAAAAATTCATGCTGAATGAATTTAGCCAAACCCAGAGTCAAGAATCGAATGTTTTATCTGATTTGTGCAAGAGAGGGGAAAGGTAGTTAAACTCATGCATTGGACTCATCGAAGACATAGCAACACATAATCTAGGGGAGCCATAGACATGTAAGGGAGATGGGGAGAGGGGAGATGTGGGATGATAGGAGAGGGAGGGGAGATACAGAAGGATCTTGGGAGATATCAACAATGTAGCATACTCTTTGCCCCTCAACCCTAAGAGTCAAATAATACTTATGCAACCATTTATTTCTAGAAAATTCACAATCATATATATCTATATTTATAGAGATATAGATATATATATTTATATCTGTTATACATGCATAATATAGAAGAATCAAGAGACTGGGGTGTGTATGATGTGGGGTAACTATAGCTTAGGATCAAATGCTTATTATATTGTTATTATATATAACTTAATGGTTGTATAACATCTCAAGTCCTTAATTAAAAAAAACTTATCCATATAGGGGACTTGATTATTATTGGCTAGTCCCATAAATCATCAACCTGGTTAAGAATGAAATGCAGATCTACTTTTTGCCACATTATTTGGTGTACATAGCTACTATATTTACCATGAAGGTATATTAATGATGATGTTGGGTTTTTTTGTGGTTATCATCAGAGATTCAGTTCTACAGTTATTTTCAAAAATTACGTTAAAGTCATATTCATTAATATGTGGTTTTAGTTTATAAATGTGTTATATGCTTCTTTATATTTTATAAGGATATTGATTACCACCTCAAGCATACACTCCTTTTTTGCTGAATCTTGGAAGATATTAAAGTTAAGTTTATTATAAAATACAATAATCCTTTTAGCCTTCTCTTTTTGTTGGTTTATATTATTTTTTAAAATTCATCTCATTTTCACTTTGGTTCTGGTTTTTAGATGTTTTCTAGGTAACATTTTTTTTATTTTAAAAGAGAGAGGGACAGTGAGAGAGAGAGAGCAAGAAAGACACAATCAATTTTATTTAGTTTTTCATGTGGCTTTTTCTCCCAAGACACTTAGTTGTGTACATGGTCCTGGGGTTCCAACTCACATCCTGGCACATGCCTTGCAAGCTAGGTTAACTGCTGAGCCACCGCTCCAGCCCCTCTAGTTAACTTTTATAGTAGCAAACAGTTGGTTTTACAATTGGATAAAATTGGAATTATAACTCACTCATATCTCAGAAACTTAAGCAAGTTACAAGTGTAAAAATAAATGTTGCAGCAATGGTTTCAAATTTGCAATTATGTGCTAAAAATCTCATGTTTTAATAGAAGAGAGTATTGAGTTACAATAATAAACAAATTGGTCTCTGTAATAATATGCATATTTTCTAAGTAATTTTTTAATTTGTTTCATATGAGATTTAAAAGATCTTCAAGAAAAAATTCAGGAAAAGAAAGTGATTGACATATATTTAGTTTCCTTTTTTGTTTTATCTTATGAACATTCCTCACCACAATAGTGAATTTATTACAATTGATCAAATCAACATTGACATATCATAGTCACCCTAATACTACAATTTGTGTTAGGATTTACTCTTGGTTTTGTAGAGTCTATAAGTTTAGACCAATTTATAATGACATTTTTTACCATTATATTATAGAGCTTTACTGCTCTAAAAGTCCTCTCTATATATGCTGTTCATCGCTTTCCCACTTCCTGACCCATCACAACTATCATTTTTTGTCTCTTTAGTTTTACCTTTCCAAAATATCATAAATTTATAACCCTAATGTAAAGTTTTCATATTTGTCTCTTTTCTGTTTTTTTTCAAGGCTGAGAACCAAACTCGGGGCCTTGCTTGTGCTAGGCAAGCACTCTGCCACTGAGCTAAATCCCCAACCCCTATTTTTGTTTCTTTAACTTAACAATATGTATGTATTTTTCCTTCCAATTTTTTTAAGGTCTGATGCTGAATTTCTTTTTAATGATAAATAATAGTTCATCATATGGCTAACCATTATTTATTTACCAATTCACTTTCTTAAGGATATCTTCATTGATTCCAAATTTTACCAATTATGAATAAAGGTTATATAAACCTCCATGTGCAGGGTATTGAGATAGATTTCAATTTCATTGTGTAGATACCAAGGAGAACAATTGCTGTGTCATATGGTACTATTATATTTATTTTCATAAGACACTGTAAAACTGTTTTCCAAAGTGGCTGTATTTTAAATTAAATACAGATATTCATGTTCTTACAATTTTGCAAAATGTTGATAAATCCATTATTTGATATATGTTTTAGAGTAAAAAAAAGCATTTAATATATGTAACCTACTGAACATCATGGGTTAGCCTAGTCTGTTATATGTGCTCAAAACACTTAAATTAGTCGGTATTTGGGCAAAATCACCTAACACAAAATTTATTTAGTAATAGATTTGAATGTCTTATGTAACTTTGCAGACATGATTACATGTAAAATCAAAAACAAAATATCCAAAAATTATTGGTAAAATGTACATTGTAGACTATAGGTTCTTCAACTGCATGATTGAATGGCTAATTGGAACTGCGGTTCATTACCACCACCCAGCATCTCCAGAATATCACATGGCATATTGCTAGCCCAGGAAAATACTGGAATTCAAAAATCAAAGTATACTTCCCACTAAATGAGTACAACATTATTAACATTGCAAACTTGAAAAGTAAAGCTGGAACATTATAAGTTTGGGACCATTTGTTTTTTAAATTTTGATATTTTGGGGTACAGAAAGGGGAATGGTGGAATGAGAAGTGGATGGAAAAGGGGGGACCAAGGATTGAAATGGACTAAACGAAACTCCATGCATGTATCGTTTTTGCCAAAATAAACTCAATTATTTAATAAAATGGATTAATAACAGAAAAAAATGTAAGAACACAAAATAAGAAGTTGAATTTGTGCTAACCATGACATGAGTTGAGTTTTGGAGTGTAGTTTAGTTACTGAAATTTTATCTAGTCAGTTTTATATGCTGATCTTAAGGTATGCATGCCATGATTGTGTGAAGTATCATTTTATAAAAAGAATTTTGTGGAGTTTCACATTAGACAATTTAAATGTACAAATAAATCATTTCAAGTGTAGAGTAGGTATGACATAAAGATTCTTTCAGAAAATTAGATTTCTGTAAGTATCATAAAATTTTCAGATTATATAACTTCATTTTCTGTGGAAAGCAGCAAGATACTGACAACATAATTATCTACCTAGAACACTATGGAAATGCATTTTTCTTTTAACATATATATTAATTTGTTTTGTCAATGTAACTGCCTCTCTCTCACTCTCTTAATCTCATGTTAATGTAGTTCAAATTTTTAACTCTGAGTAAAATTTTAATTGAGTAAAGTGCATTGCAATAGAATGTGAAAACTATAAAAACAAAGAAAAATAATTGGTTCATACATGATAATTTTTAGTTTATGTTCATGAGCTTTGCAATCAGTCTTGATTTGTCTCTTCTAAGAGTTTCTTGGTGGCTTATTCATAAGAATGGTGGACTATTTTGTAGGATTGCTCATGTGATTGTAATCAAAAGCTTGTCATTCATATATCACAGAAGAACATAGAACTATTTCTCCACTACTTTGTGGAGTATATATTGAGCATTTTTCTTGTGTGAATTTGTAATCTTCACAAATAAGCTGCAAATATAAATTTTTCTTTGTAAATTGTAAGCACAGTTAATCAGAAATTGTATTTTCACTTCTAACTTGCCACAAATAACTGAGCTGTCATTTATTAACAGTAATATTAACCATATTATTAAGCTCATTCTTTTCCTAACTATTCAAAATTAGCCTAAGAGTTATGACAACTAAGATAGTAACCTCAAAAATAAGATTTTACATTGACCAATGGAATCCATGTTGTTTCTTTATTAGTATACTTTCATTTTTTTTTATGAATGAGAATGTGTTGGCTAATTAGGGGTGGGCGATGTTGAGGTAATTCTGGTTTAAGATCATATGCTTATCACATGTTGCTTTAATGCATTTATGATCGTACAATAACTCAACTCCTTAATAAAAAAGATATCCCATTTTAAATTACATTTATTGAGTAGTGGCAAGCAAATATTTTATTTATTTATTTATTTTTATTTATTTATTTAAAGAGAGAAGGACAGTGAGAGAGAGTCAGAGAATCAATTTTTATTGACTTTTTCACATGGCACGTGGCTTTTGTTGTTCTGACACTTAGTTGTGTACGTGAGTGCTGGATTTGAACCTGCGTACTTGTGCACGTCTGGCAAGCGCCGTAACCACCAAGCCACCACTCTAGCCCTGCAAGCAAATATTTTAAAAGCAGAAAGTTTTTACACATCCTCAACAGAGGTTTGCATCCTGAATAAAACTGTAATTAAGTGATATATTTATTTCTCAATCAGAAAAAAATAATTTAGTTTATCATATCAAAGTATTGCTTTGGAAAATCCACATAAGTATTATTATTATATAACAAAAAAATGCAACTACTACTTTTTAGTGCATTAGAAGTTAACAAAAAATCTTTTTTTTTGAGTCATTTTTCCTTTACTAAAGTGCTCGTAAGTGGAATTTCATTTTGTACCTGAAATAGTATACTTTTTAGAGTTATAAAATCCACGGCTTGTGTTTCCACCTGCCTTAGGCTTGTTGGCCTTAGAGTACCTACTTCTTTCAAAACCTCAGTTTACTCATTTATAAAATGTAAATTTAATGAATTTTATAAATATGAAATCAGACAGTACATACCATATGATCAGAAAATGTAAGGACTAACTAGATGCTAAGAGCATTTCATTCATTTATGTGTAAGCATGTAAATAGAATTACTTAGCAATGTAAAATGAGCATATAGAATGTATACCTCTCCGTAGCTTATCCTAGAGAATGCAATTCCTAGTATAATATCTACTCTTTCCTACTCTTTTCTCCTGTCTATCCCCTTTCTGATGAAGGGAAGATGTGCTAGCCACATATTGAAAATGGCAAATCTCCTGATATGCTAGTTCACTGAATGACCATCTGGAGCAGAGCTAAAAGTTGGGATTTTACTGAAAGGAAAATAAAATTCCAATTCTTCCTTTGTAAATTAAATTTCACAGTATATCTGTTATATTGCTAACATAAATTCACATAGTATCTAGAATAATAAATTTAGAAGTAATGGTTCTTCATCTGGAGAGGAAAAGAAAAAAATATAGTCTAGGTATAAAAACACCAAATACCAAGGGACAGAGGAGGAATCTACTTTAAAAAAGAAGTTGTTCACTATTCACTATGCAAAATAAGGGTAAAAATGACCAAAACGTAGTCCAGTAGAAATGATATTCAGTGATTTTTATTACATATGCCAAGGCTCAGAGCCCAAGAGCATTGCATTTATATGACATTTTGCTCTGATTATAGGATCAAAATCTTTCTGCTGACATTTCAACTTTAAAAGACCTTTGGGCAACAAAGACAGAATGCAAAGAGCACTGAATATTTGGCCACTGAGGAGTTTATGAAAAATAGAGGTGGTGAAAACCAAAAATTTTCATTCAACAGCAACTGATTTAATATGCCATATTTTCAGAAACATGTTCATTCAGCTCAAAAAGTGAAATAAATTATGAGAAATATTCTTAGAAAAAAACATAGTTCTCAAATTTAATGTCATATTATAACCAGGGGATACGTATGAATTTATATAAGTATTTTTATCCCAATTAGGAAAGAAGGGGATGATACAGTAACACCAACATGAACTCAACTGTCTGTCAGAGACAAGACTGGGAGGTGAGATTCTGGTAATTCAAGCTTTTGACCTGAAAGTCTCACAGGCAGGAAAGATTGAAGGAGATGGATCAAAAGGTTGAATTAAATCAGGATAAATACTTCATCCTTCATAAATTACTTAAAATGGCATTGTTCAACATTCCTTTCCATTTGAAAAGTAAAACCTTTTGAGTATCATAATATCCAGGGAAACAAAACTTTTAAATCAGAATATTTAGGGATTTATCAAGATATTAGTAATTAAAATTCTCATGTAATTCTTCCTTGCCCCAAAGATGAGAAAGACTAAGTCAATGACAGGTAAGTATTTTTAAAATAAATTTATTCTCACTGATACATATGATCATTAAAATTACACATATTAATGAGGGTAACATATTTCAATACATGTATGTATTGTAAGAGTATTTAAATCAGTTAATACATTTATTTCTTTGAAGATTTATTATTCCTTCTTCATGGTAAAAATATCAAAATAATTTCTTCTAGCTTTTAGAAATAAAAATATATTATTTTTTATGTATAGTCATCCTATTATGTAACAGCACCCCAGAACTTCTGACCTGCCTATAATTGTACCTTAGGACTCATTGATTAACCTTTTCCCATTCCTCATTTCTCCTGCTCTCCTCAGCCTCTGGTAATCACCACCCTACTTTCAACATCCATGAGGTCACCTTTTCTAGACTCTAAATATATGTGATATCAAGCAGTTTTGGTCTTCCTGTGCTTGGAATATTTTGTTTAATATAATGGACTCCAGTTCCCTCCACATTGTTGCAGATGACAGGACAGGTAAGTATTTTATGAGATTGTTTCATCCTAAAGCTGGAAAGTAAAAATAGAAAAGGAAACATTTCCTCTTCCAAGGAGATTGTGTACAAGTACTTGTTTCCTATTTCTCTCACTAAGTACAGACCAAAACCCTGGATGCAGTATATAGAAAAACACAAGATGACTCTGAAACATTGAGAGAAGAAAGGCAGCAATCCAGGGAACCCAGGATCTGTGGAACAACAGGATGGTGGATTGCTTGGATTTATTTTCATTTCATTTGCTTAGAATTTGGGTCTTGGCAAACTGACAACTTAAAACACCAACAGAGAAAAATAGAACTGAGAAATAGACAAAGCCACAGTTACAGCTGCAGATGTTAGTATCCCTCTTTAACAATTAGACAGAGAATCAAGGGTACATAAAATAAATCAAAAACATCCTCTGATGACAGAATTTGATGACATTTATACAACTTCACATTCAACAGAAATACTCATGATTCTCAAGAGTTCACAAAACATTAACCAGGATAGACTATATCCTGAAATGTAAAACAAAGCTAAACAAATTCAAATTCAAAAGACTTTATATCCCATAGGATCTCTTCTCCAAGTTACAATGGAATCAAGTGAGAAATAGTAACAATAATGAAAGAAAAAACTTCAAACATCTGAAAACTGAAAAAGACATTTCTAGACAATAAATCAAAAAGGAAGCCTTAAGAAAAATTAAAAATATAACTAAAAATAAATTAAATATAAAATGAGCTATGTCAAAATAGGAATGACACAGTTAAAGAAATGTTGAAAGAAATTTTATCACAATAAGCGGGCACACCCATTAGTAAAGAGAAGTTTTTAATCAATAATCTGAACTGCCATTTTAAGACTCTGTAAAAATGGGGCTGGAGCGGCAGCTGAGCAGTTAATGTGGTTGTCTTGCATGCACCAGGACCTGAGTGCAAACCTAGCATCGCATACACAAACTAAGTGATGGAAAAACACAAACCAGATGAAAAATAAATAAAATTGATTTTCTCTTTCTCTTTCTCTCTGCCTCTCTCTTTCTGTCTCTCTTTAAGAAAACAAAGAATTTGAGAAAAAGGAGAACAAAATAAACTCAAAGCAAACAGAAGA
Organism: Aplodontia rufa; assembly: GCA_004027875.1. Taxonomy (NCBI): domain Eukaryota; kingdom Metazoa; phylum Chordata; class Mammalia; order Rodentia; family Aplodontiidae; genus Aplodontia; species Aplodontia rufa. Next base: position 3,868 of record PVKS010036197.1, on the reverse strand, counting down.
AAAAATTAATAAACATAGAAGAATTTATTGTATTGAAAGACAAATACTAGAAAAAAAATCCATGAAACGAAGAACTGGTTTATTGAAAGATCAAAGCAGCTGACAAAACTATAGAAAAACAAAAAAGGAAAAAAATATTGCAAGTCACTAATATTAGGAATGAATGAGGAAAATTTCTACACATTTTGTAGATACCTGAAGGATAACAAGAGAGAATACTACAGAAAAGTCTGCATACACAAATTTATTAGCAACAGACAAGATAGATTAATTCCTCAAAAACACCAGCTACCTTAAGTAATTTAAAAGCAAATAAATAATTTGAATTGTGTTGCAAGTATTAAAATCATTGAAGTCATAATTTTAAAACCCCCCAAAAAGAAATAAGCAGACTCATGTAATTTAATTGAATTAATAGAATTAACATCAGTTCTACTCAATCTTTTCTTGAAAATCTTAAATGAAGAAATGATTTCCAGTTCAATTTATGAAGTTAATATTCCTTTCATATTAAAGTCAGAAAAAAAACTAAGAGAAAAGAAAACTGTAGACCAATAACCTTCATGATTACAGTTACAAACTTTCTTAACTACATATTACCAAATAGAATTGAGCAATGTATAAATAATGTACCTTGACAAAGTGAGAATTAATTCTCAAGACATAAAGTTCATTCCATAATCAAAAATCAATCAAGGTAATTCACTGTATTAATATGCTAGAAAGTAAAAAACCACATGATTATATTAAATAATGCAGAAAATTAATTTGACAAAATGTAATACCATTCATCAGAAAACTCAGAAAACCAGGAAAAGAAAGAAATTGGATTAGGAGCATCTAGGAAAAGCCTACAGCTAACATGCTCAATGAAAGACTGAAACGCTTTCCCTCCACATTGAGGAAAAGGCAAGGATACATTCTCTAATTTTATTTGGCATAATGTTAAAAGTTCTATCCGGTAAAATAAGACAAGAAAAGGAAATAAATGGAGAGACACCATATGCTCATGGTTTGGGGTGCTTAAGATAGTGAGGATGTCAGTTGTCCTTGAATTGAGCAATAAGTTTAATACATTTCCCCAAAACCAACAACTTTATTTTGGAAATGTAGATGAGATTGTTACAAAATATATATTGAAAGGCACAAAGACTGAACTATCTAAAATGATTTTTCCTAGGAAGAGAAAGTTGTGAGCAATCTTTCCAACTAAGAATGAGACATTATATATAGTCCACTAAACAAAATCATGTGGTATTGTCAGAGGGATAGGTGGAGAGTGTCATGGCACAGTGCAAAGACCCAAAAATAGACCAACAAATAGACTTTAAAACATGACTTGGCATTTCAGAAGGATTCTGTCATTTCACACCATGATGATTAATGAAAATTCCATATGATTCTGAAAGATTTGTAAAATCTGGCTAAGGAGACTAGATATGAATTCTAGGCTCTCAGAAGCATTAGCTTCTGAGCTATATGAGGCTCTGTCCACCAGATGAGCCAGGCCATTTAAGGCATAGAATTCAAAATGAGGAATGCTATATGATATAGATTAAGTTCTTACATACTAATAAAAACTTTAATTTGTGAATTCTATAAAATATATGACCTAAGATTCTCAAATTCTTAGAATCAAAGTATATAGAAAAATGTTTTAAGAGTTGATATAGTCTGAGAAACCTATAATCATATTTGTTTTAATATAGTTTTCACAATATTTAGAAATGTTTCCATAAAATTTTTAAATTAAACTTTTTAAGACAATAATAGATGCAATTGTAAGAAATTACATGAAAAATGTGCTCATCATATATATGATTCACTACGTTTTGTTCATATATGAACATGCAACTTGAGTCTGATTGCTTCCACCAACTTTCCTTATTTTATTCCTCCCTCCATTTTTTCTCCTTTTCCTATTCCTCTGTTATATTCCTTATTTCAGGTTTGCTTCCACATATCAGAGGGAATATTTGACCTTTGATTTTTTGAGACTAACTTATTTCACTTAGCGTGTTATCCTCTAGTATCATCCATTTGCCAACAAATAACATAATAATCATTCTTCCTTGTGGCTGAGTTATACTCCACGGTGTGTATATGGCACAATTTCTTCATCCATAATCAGTTGAAGGGCACCTTGGTTGGTTCCATAGCTTGACTTTTACAAAATGAGTTACTGCTAACATTGATGTGGCTGCATCACTATAGGATGCTGATTTTAGGTCGTTTGGATATATACCAAGGAAGGATTGCTGTGTCAAATGGTGGGTCCATTCCTAATTTTTGAGGAATCTCCAAACTGCTTGCCAGAGTGGTTGCATCAGTTTGAAGTCCTACCAAAAATGCATAAATGTACTCTTTTCCCCACATCCTAGCTAGCATTTAATGTTGTTTGTATTCTTGATTATTGCCATTCTAAATGAAGTGAGGAGAAATCTAAGTGTACTTTTCTGTAATTGCTAGAGATGTTGAGAGTTTTTAAAGTATATTTGTTGACCATTTATATTTTTTCATTTCAGAAATGACTGTTTAGTTCTTTTGTTCATTCATTTTTTTGTGTTATGTTTTTTAAGTTCTTTGTGTGTATTAGATATTACAGTCCTGCCTGAGGTGCAGGACTCAAAGGCTTTATCCCATTCTCAAGGTTCTATCTTCATACTCTTGTTTCCTTTACTGTGAGGAAGCTTCTCAGTTTGATGCATTCCCATTTATTTATTTTTCCTTTTACTTCTTGTGTTTTGGGGGTCTTGCTTAGAAAGCCAGTTCCTTAGCCAACATGGAGTGTTGGGACTACAGTTTCTTCTAGTAGGTATAGGGTTGCAGGTCTAATTACTAGGTCTTTGAACCACTTTTGATTGAGTTTTGTGCAGGGGTGAGAGATAGAGATTGAGATTCATTTAAATGCATATAGATTTCCAGTTATTCCAGCACCATTTGTTAATGAGACTGTCTATTCTCCAATTTATGTTTTTGGATCCTTTGTCAAGTAACTGTAATTATGTGGGTTGGTCTTAGTGTTGTCTATTTCATTGTTCTTCATGTCAGTTTTGGTGCCAGTTACCACACTGTTTTTGTTACTATGCCTCTGTAGCATAACTTGAGATGTATTGTGATGACTCCAGCATTGCTTTTCTTGCTAAGAATTGCTTTGGCTACTCTAAGACTTTTATTTTTCCAAATGAATTATATCTTCGGTTTTTTTTTTCTAATTCTGTGAAGATGTCATTGAAATTTTGATGGATATTATATTGAATCTCTCTAGGTGGTATGGCCACTTTAATAATGTTAATTCTTCCAATCTAAGAACATGGTAGGTCTTTTCACCTTCTAAGGTCTTCTCCAATTTCTTTATTCTATAGTTTTCATTGTAGATGCCGTTCATCTTTTTTGTTAGATTAATTCCCAAGTATTTGCTTTAATTTTCTTTATTTTTTAAAGCTCTTGTGAATGTAGCAATTTTTCTTATTTCTATCTCAGTAAGTTCATCATTGGAATAAAATAATGCAATTGATTTGTGAATATTGATTTTGTATCCTGTTACCTTGGTTACCTCATTTAGGAGCTCCAGAATTCTTCTGGTAGAGTTTTGGATCTTCTAAATATATAATTTTGCCATCATCATGATTTCAGCTCTTCCTTGACTATTCATATCCCTTTAACTTCCTTTTCTAGCCTATTTGCTGTGGATAGAGTTTCAAGGACTATGTTTAACAGGAGTGGTGAAAGTAGACATACTTGTCTAGTTCCTGCTTTTAGAGGAAATTTTTTCAAATTTTCCCCCTTCAAAATAGTATTGGCCTTAGATTTGTCTTTTTTTTAATTTTTTTTATTTTGAGCAACCTTACAAGATTTTAACAAAACA